>JAGFBZ010000201.1:0-230000 GCA_018398805.1 Hirundichthys speculiger | reverse complement strand
GATAATTCTCATAATATATCATATACTGTGCCTGAAGAACAGGCAGAAAGGGGCGGGGCTTCAGGGGAGCCAGTCACATGTGCGGCTCCTCCTGCGTGTGTATGTGTGTCTGTGAGAGGGGGAGAGAGAAAAAAAAGGCAGTTACCACCTAATTACACTGTCTCCAGTCAGTCAAAACCTGGATTTCTGTGTCCGAACAAACGGCTGTAATTCAAAGGCTGAATAAGTTTTTGAAAAAATTCTTGAACCGTGAGCGGCACAAGGCTTTCAGCTACGCGGTGATATATATTTTATTTCGTAAATGTTTTCCGTTTTTAAACTAGAGCAGTTTTAAAAAGTATAAATTTACCCTGTGGAGCAGTCGGCTGTCGATCCTGTCAAAGTCCGATTTTCCATGTCCGAACAAACTGCTCAAAATTGAGTTTTTGAAAAAATTCTTGAGCGCCACAAGGCTAATTCAAACAATTACAGAGTTTTTTGAAAAATTCTTGAACCGTGAGCGCCAGCATTTCAGCATATTTTTTTTTTTTTCTCAAATGTCTACGGTTTTTAAATGACGGCAGTGTAAAAAACATGAAACTTCTTTGTCAGACGAGACTTTTGAAAAGTTTTGAAAGTTTCCCCATAGAATATATATAGGGAGCCGGAAGGACCATCTTGAACTCTAGGTTGATTTGACGGAAAAGTAAACACCAGGAACAGAAATCACATCATCTTTAGAACAAAATCCCTACGTTTTGATGTATAATTTATGTAGGTTGAGCAAACGTGAGAGTGAAAGGAGCAGTTTTAAATTTTTTGAAGAAAATCATAAGTGAAATCGCGAGGGTTTTTTTTTTGACCGTAAATCACAACAATACACGGCTTCAGTATGTCATAGATCAAAGTCTTGAGACCCGTTTTTAAACTTCGAATGGTGTCTGTGATGTAAATGATGAAATATGGCCGAGCTATAGAGCTCCAAAGAGGGCTGGGTTTGAGCTGATTTGAGCAGTTTTGCTCGGAATCCGGCAAAATCCCATTCATTTCTATGGGACAATTTTCGCCGTTTTTTGCGTCTAGCGTCGCCACGGTAACACTTTTGACGGAGAAAAGTAATAGCACACATCGCACAGTCGAGACCTACGTTTTGATATATTTCATGCATGTGTGCACCTTACGGTTATGGCCCTATTAACGGACAAAATATGATGCGGAATAATAATAAGAAAAAAAAAAGGGAAACCAATCCTGGATACTAATATTACGCCTTCAAAAACGCGTTTTTTGTCGTTTTCTCGGTCGTTTTTTTTTTTTTTTTTGGATTTTTTTCTTCCATAGCGAGGGCGGTGTAACCCAAGATGCCCCGGCTTCGCCGGGGCATCTTGGGTATTAAGACAGTTGGGTAAAATGGCCCTCTGCTTCGCAGAGGGCCATTTTACTGCATTACAATATGTGCATGCCACTACTTTGGCATGCACATAATAATAATAATAATAATATTAATAATGATAATAAAGTGAATGAATGAATGAATGCTTTATTTCGGTTTAAAACAAAAATAAAATCATGTTTTACAAAAAGAAAATTTCAGATAACAACCGAAAAAGGAATAGGCTGAAGCCCCAAGGCTTATTTTTTTGCCTATCCTATACCATCAGAAGATTAATTGACTATTACACAATAGAACATCATTACAAAACACATAACATAAACAGAAAAATTTAATTCAATCAAATTTCCTTATAATTTTTAATAATATTAGATTTTAAAGTCTTCTTGAAGATTAACACAGAATTACACATTTTTATTTCATCGTTCAATCCGTTCCATAATTTTACACCCAAAACTGACACACATCTATACTTTAAATTAGTTCTAACTCTGCAAGTTTCAAACATTAATAACCCCTTTAAATTATAAACCACCTGTCTTGGCTTAAACATTTCTTGAATACAAATAGGAATTGTCTTAGTTACAACTCGAAACATAATTTCTAAGGTTTTTGAATATACAATGTCCAAAAATTTTAATGTGTGTGATCTTATAAAAAGCTGATTTGTAGAATCACGGTATCCAGCTCCATTTATTATTCTAATAGCCCTTTTCTGCAGTTTAATTATTGGATCTAAGTTCGTTTTGTATGTATTTCCCCAAATTTCAGCACAATATGTCATATAAGGCATCACAAGTGAAAAGTACAGCAAATGAAGGCAGCTTTTATTCAATAAATAATAAATAATAATAATAATAATAATAATAATAATAATAATAATAATAATAATAAATTTGAAATACAATAGTGTCCTGCACCCTCGGTGCTCGGGCCCAAAAAGGTAAAAGAAGATTCAGCAACACCACGCCGGAGCAGAAGGGGGCGCTGATGAGCAAAATTCACCGCTGCTGTGTAACGAGAAAAAGAAAACAACATATCTTTGGATGTGGATAACATCGTATGCTAGGCGGTCCTAAGGCATCAAAGAACGACAGTGAGTTTTTGTCAACAACTATGTATTTGTTCCCTGAAAAAGGTGGGTTATAACAGCCCAAAAATATTTCAATAAGATGTAAGCAGTACTTTGAAAACTCGATAATCGCGGCAGCAAATTTAAGCAAATGGCACTGGCATGTTGGCTTACGTTAGCTAACGTCAAGTGTAAAAGTGTCCTAAAATAATAGGGGACTACCCACGTTGGTGTGAGTTGATTATTTGCATCCAAACGAGCTCCCTCTACTCGGCAGGCTAACCTGTTAACCAGTACCGTTACCTGCCGGACTCGTTCACTCCGTCCGGTGTGAGCGGTCTCTCCCTGTCAGGTGTTTACATCAGTCGCTTTCACTGTTACGTCAGGATAAGCCTCGGTCCTGAGCTCGTGACGGGATGGCGGCCGCTGCAGCACCGATGTGGGACGAGCACAAGGCCTACAAGGAGCTCCTGTACTGGGACAACCTCATCCAGCGAGGCCACCGGCTCCTTCCAGGAGACTTTGACAGGTGGGACGAACGCCACAATGTTTAACTTCAAATGCACAAAACACAGCCGCTGTCGTGATGGTGCTTAAAGGCAAGGACTTTCTTTCAAAAGAGAATATGGCTAATAACATTAACATAAAGATACAAGTATTATTGAGCTGAAAAATGCCCAGTTAAAACAGATCAAGTCAAAGGTCACTCTTGCCACCGGACAAATCGTTGAATTTGGTAATTCTTCTGATTAGTGCTGGGCGATATGGAAAAAATCATATATCACGATATGGACTATTTTATATCACGATAACGATATATATCACGATATACCATAATAAAGTATGTTTTCAGTTATTCTCTGAAAAGTTTGACAAAAATTTCATTGCTTACTTTTCAACTTTATTTTAAAAGGACATTTAGCTGAACTGTCACAAACATACATTTTAGTGCAGCAAAAACAGGTAGGTACAGAGGTACAGTAGCTTTCACATTTTTTTAAAGTGCACAACAGTTTCTGAGAGGAAAAACACATATTTGCACTGAAGTTCAGCTATAAAAAATAAACACAAATTATTTTTCAACTTTCTGAAATCTGTAACCTTGTAGTGCAAAGTTTGCAAACCAATATAAAGTGTCTAAAGTAAACATCAGGGTTGAAGAGAACTCTGTTTAAGGCATTAACCATGAATAAAAGTGCAAACATAAAAGGCTACTTTGTAGAAGTAGATATGATTCTATCAAATTTATCATTGCAGGTTATTTAATTACATATTTGCTGTTATAATTAATAAAATTAGGTTAGAAACGATAGAGACGATAGAAGAGAAATGGCACGATACACACTTTTATATTGTCCCCACGATATGTATCGTCATATTGCCCAGCACTACTTCTGATCGTGTAAAGTTGGAGCATTGTGCCTGTATTGACCTTTAGAGGATATTGGAAGATTTTCAAATTGCTGCATCTTTGTGATTCTGGCATCTGTTGACACCAACACATGTCATTTGATCCCTACAGATACGAGGACCTGCGTTACTGGTATGATTGCCTGTGTTACCAGGAGGAGCTGAGACAGTACCACGATTACATCGCTTCAATGGAGGACATGCAGGACAAACATCATGTTGAGGTTTAATTATCTGCTTTTTACTCTAAATCATTTAGTGTACTTCATTCCCTTTTAAAGTGAACATTTAGTTTTTTTTTTTTCCCAGTCAGGATTTAGTACTTTTTGTACTTGAAATAATGCTGCATCTTTTGCAGCAAAGCTGTATTATGTGCATGATGACACTCTTAAGGCTTTCTGTTTACTGCCATTAATATTAGACTTACCAGTTTTATCTTTTCCTCAAATTAGGGATTTTACAATGACAATGGCAGAAAAATAAAATATAATATCTTCTTTAATGAATAGTTATGGATAGGGATGCACGATAACTGTTTTTTAAAACCGATACAGATAACACACACATATACCTAAGATCATTACATCAATACTATGAACAAAATCAAAAATAGTTTTGACTCTTTAAATGAACAGATATTTATTTTTTCCAATGAAAAACTATTATCAAGCCTCTCAGACATTTTCTTAAAGCTATCAAACAAACCTATTTGATATCTCACATCAACTTAAATAAGGTTCATTACTGACTGATACAAAAACATAAAGGCTCCTTGAACTGATGGAAATACATGCATCAGAATTACAAACTGAAAAAGATTAACATTTAAAGGATTTTGACTTGTGGTTCCATTTAAATTAATACCTTTAATTAAAGTAAATGAGGTTCAGTAGTTTTTATTATTTAATCTCATGGAAGCTTTAGATGAGAGGAATGAGGGAGAGAAGAGACTGCTGCTGGCTTGCGCGTGTTAGCATTAGCTCCCGTTAGCTCACGTTAGCGCGATTTCAAAACTCCATGGAAGTGATTGTTATGTTGTAGGTGGCTGATCAGGTTTTACGTATTAAAGCTTGTGCTTCCCTCCTCGTAGAATTCACTCGGAGGATTCGTCACAAATAACCACCAAACTATCTTCTTCTGAAACTTTAACGTAGTTCCACGCCGCCATGTTTGTTGTGATCAGCGCTGTGCTGGAGGCTGCATTCAAGGTGTAACGTAAATTCCGACGTTTCCTCGTTTGCTAGTCGTTCTTTCAGCCTTTTTTCTTTTTTTTCTTTTTTTATGTGTAACATGAGGGAAAATACTGCAAATATCAGTTCAAGTCAGCAACTACCAAAATGATGACCGAGTTAACGAGTTGTTTTCTGGCATGAGGGGGTATTCTTGATTTTCCTTACTGAGTAATAGTTTTTCTGATTATGCCGACGTTACTTGAACATAACGTTCATTGCCGGTCATTCAAGGCTCAGAGGGAGCGAGGACACTGCTGTGTTGACAGAAATATAAATGTTATCGGGGCTATTCGTCATGATATCGGACTTATCGGGATGACGTCATAATTTCCTGATATCTGCCCGATAGTTATTGTGCACCCCTAGTTATGGATGTAGCAATAATTAAGTTATTTGAAATGACTTACGATTACAGGAAGAGAAGAGATACATTTCCTTTCATCTTCACTGTTTTTTTTTCTCTTCACCATAAACCCTCAATGTTTCTTCCTTTATTCCTTGAAGGAGCCCGTCGGCCCTCAGAAGTACCCAGGTTCACATGATCGCATTGTGATGGCCAAACACTCTGAAGTTTACCCTTCAGCAGAGGAGCTGGAGGCGGTGCAGACAATCGTTTCCCATGTGGAGTGTGCTCTCAAGACGGTGTCTGACCAGATGGATGCTCCAAAAGATGGAAATGAAACTATAGAGCCAGCGAGGTAAGCAAAGTTCCCACAAGGGCTGTGCTAGTTTCAGTAAGCGTGATCACTCAAAGCATATGATGGCTTCTCCTATTCATTAGTTTTTTTCCTCTCTCTCTTTATTTTTTATTTAAAATAATTAAAGGGCTTTTTTTTGCTGACATAATTTGGCCTACCTGTCCCATTGGAGGGAAGTTAATTTCATCTAAACAGTTTCTATGCAGTAAGTTTTCGGGGAGATCCCCCTCATCTGCCCTACATAAGTATGTTTTATTTCTGACCGTAACTATAGATCTTATGCTGTATCCTGCTGCTATTCTTACTTAAAATTGCAGTTTGTTGCTGTTACGTCCCAGCCTACCGTACCCCAACCGGCAACTAAAAGTTTGAGTCAGAAAAGTATGTTTATTTGAACTCATTATGAGCAGTAGTAGCAGCATCAACCTTCAGGGAGGGCATGGCCAAAATAACAAACAGAAGATACTTCCCACTAGGGCTGAACGATTTTGGAAAATAATCTAATTGCGATTTTTTTCCTCAATATTGCGATTACGATTTAATATGCGATTATTTTTAAGGTCCTCTTCTCATGTATTTTTCAAACACTGTCATAATAAACAATATCAGATTTATTTAAAGTGCAGATTACAACAATAAAGCAAACAAATCTGTGGCTTTACCTCTTCAACATCTAACTTTTCACGTTTCATGAAACATGTGTAACGTTTATGTAAACATGTGGACTGCACTTATTGTGGCCGTTTTTCAATTTGACCAAGTCTCTTCGGCCACTTACTCTGCAACTGGTGTGATCTGAAAGTTTGACTCGTGTTCCACAGTTTTCTGGTGATACCCAGTGTATTCACATGAAGTCCGCAGGAGACAGGGAAAACGTTCCAACATATTTATTTATATCCTCACAAGCTTGATCCAATATCGAGATGGTGAGCATATCCATGGTGACCAAAAATAACACTTTCTACCGCCAAAAAAGGGACTGAAATATGACCATATTCCATACAACCTTACGACGGTCAAAAACTTATTTCGCTCCGCACCAATTGCAGATCCAGACTCATTTCCCAGCAGCACGTTCCCCTTTTAAGGGGCCAGCTGCCCAAACGTAAGAGTGAAAAAGAGTGATTTACGGCCCCATCTACTGTCGCAAACAGGCGTGTGTACCATAACACGCAAAGCATTATCAAAAGAAATAAACATCAAATATAAGTATACACAAGTGACTGTAACATAAAATAACATACTGTCAGAACTTCTAGTGCAAATATGTAGCAACATGAATAATTCACCAAGTATTAAATGTGCCCATAAATGGCTCTCACAGCACTTCTTAAACACTGTCTGAGATTGACAGGACAGTGTATAAATAAATAAATAAAATATACAGATATAGAAAAAATAAAGCTTACTGATCTCCAGTCAGTAACATCACACAGGAAAATAAAGAAGAACAAATATCTGCTCTAACCAATTGGACATTTTCAAAAAAAAACTTTTTGAACACTAATAGAAATATTATATTTACTCAGTAACAGCAGCACACAACATACTGAAGTGCAAAATGAGTATGGCACTGTTAGCCAGAAAGATTCTTCTGTATAGAGCTCAGGAGCTCACAGATTTTTTGCAAGGAAAAGGGGGGGGGGGGGGGGGGGGGGGGAGCTCGAGTTGTCTCGCGCGGCGGGCGGGGTGTTTGTTGCTGTGCACTGTGCCCGACAGAGAGAGAGAAGCGCGGTTCGCGAGGCGGACAGCAGTGATGGCTTCAAACCTAGCGGTTTGAGTGGGCGTGAGTCTCTAAATCACCAGAAAAAGTCGCTAGATTTGTCGCTAGTCGCTTTTTACAAATTAAGTCGCTGGGGGGGTCTGGAAAGTCGCTAAATTGGCAACACTGCTTGCCCTGTCTGCTCTGCTCAGCTCAGCTGGGCTCACTCGCAAGTCACGTGACGTCGCCAGATCACGTGACAAGTAATATCGCAGCCTTTGCGGTTAGAAAATCTCGTTTTATGATATCGCGAGATTATCGCAAATGCAATTAATCGTTCAGCCCTACTTCCCACTGGTCTTACCTGTAAGAAATGAAACAAAAAAAATGACATAAACTAACCTCCCTGGCCAAAAACAGGAGAAAAACCCACATCGACAGAAATAGCACTTCCCCTATAACCTGCTGAGCTGCTCCAAAGCAAAAATTAACTTAAACTACAATAAAACCAAACTTGGCAACAAACAAAAAGTAACAGCATGGGCTGGCCTTGTGGCATTGAAGTAGTTACCTCCCCCTTTTAAGGTCCCACGGGCCAATCACCTGACTGCCACCTGAACAGTCAGGTGTAAAAAAGGACACAAAGCAGATGGCGCCACCCTGAGCCCAGGAGGGCATCTGGCAGCAGTCTTAATAGTTTTGGATTTTTCATTAGTTTTAGTTTTTATTTGGTTTTCTAGTTTAGTTTTTCCAAATTCAGTTAGTTTTAATTCGATTTTAGAACAGTTTTTGCTAGTTTTTATTCATTTTTATTTTTTTTGAAATACTTAGTTTTAGTTTAGTTTGTATTAGTTTCAGTGTTAGTTTTAGTTTTATTTTGTAAATTAGGGTTGTAATTTTGGTTGGAGTGAAGCACTGAACATTTTGAAGGCTTTTGAATCACATAGGCCACGGTTACATGATGTTTTTTTAATTTGGAATTAATTCCGAATTAAACTATTTTCCTTCGAGTTTACATGGAAATAGTAATTCCGAATTGAGGTTTACATGGAAAACACGTTTGATCGGCTTTATCCAATTCTGCTTTAGGTCTGGGGGTTGGGAAGGGTTCTGATTGGATGGGGGGGGGGGGGGGGGGGGGCGTCTTTACATCTACCAGAAGAAAACAAACTTAGCAACAACTCGATTAGCAACAACATTCCACTTATTTTTGACCTGGGTGGCGTCTCTATCTGTGAAACCTCCTTCATTTAACCTGGCCGTTACAACTTTGAAAAGCTCACAATTTTTATGTTTCCTGCCATCTGTTCTTTTAATTATTTCCAGTTCCTCCAAGCTATTTATTAAATAAATCATCTCTGCTCTTGACCACCGTTTACTGCGTGCTGCCATCTTGAAACTTTGTTTTGAAAACAAGCCCAGCGCGGAATATAAGCGTCATGGCGACAGACGGGCAAGAGAACTAGCATGCGCAGAAAGACGGGAATTAATTTAAAGGGAATTAATTTAAAGGGGAATGAGTGTATACATGACCGCGGAGTTATTCTATTCAGAATTAAAATCAGAATAAACCAGCCACTTACTTAGGAATTAAGTTTAATTCGGAATGGACATTTTCATTTGGAATTAGGTGTTTACATGGTAACTTTTAATCGGATTTAACTTTAATTCTGAATTAAAGAGGAATTAAACTTCCCATGTAAATGCAATGATTGTCGTATATACATTCCGGTCTCAAACATATTTATCAATGCATCTTCCCGCTTGTGGTGTTCCTGCGTATTTACTGACCAGCAGCTATCTGGTCTCCATGGAAACAGTCCATTATAGTTGCTGTCTTCTCCCGTTCCTTCCCAACGCTGACTGGCCTGCAGCTGTTGCTTCTCTTTCCAGGAGGCTAGCTTAGGCTAGCTTATCCAGCTAGTCTTGGTTAGCCTTCTTTCCAGGGGGCTAGCTTAGGCTAGCTTATCCAGCTATCTGTAAAGTTAAGCTTCACATTCCTATATTGAATTTCAGGCCTTGATACAAAGTAGTGTTTAGATATTTGGGGGCTAGTGGCCTTCATTTGACTGTGAGTAGACGGTAAAGTGCAGCACCTGCTCACACAATTGAACTACATGTCACCCTGATACAAGGTAGTTTTAAAAACGTAGAAATACTCAGCGAATAAAATGACTTGTCTTGAACAGGTAGTGTAAAAAGGCCAATGGGATTCTAAGCCTTTAGTACACTGTTAGACATTTTGTTGTATTTTTACAGTAACTTACTGGCAACACGATTGCCAGTAAGTTACTGTAATTACCTCCTTACAGTATTAATCCTGTAATAATGTTTTACAGTAAATCATCTTTCCTGTAATGGTGTTTTACAGTATATCAGCTTTACTGTAAGTTAGTTTTGCAGTAAAACTGCTTTACTGTAAGTGCTTTTTACAGTTAGTCTTACCATAAGTATAATTTACAGTATCTCTACTGTAAAAATGCTAATATACTGCATGTTGATTCCATAATGAGGTTTTCCAGTATATTTACAGGTTTACAGTATTTAATGAAACAACAAAGTTGCAGTGATACATTTTTTTTATACTTTATTACAACACTTCATAGTTTTTAAGTTTCCATGTATATTATTTTTAATAAATTTATTTATCAATCAGACTTTCTTTATTGAGCACTTTTCATGCAAATAAAATGTGCGCTATTGTACTCTACAACAATTTAGTGTGAGGAAACACCAGAGACTGGCTAAAACCAAATAAATAAGAGAATTAAAAGATATAAGTGCAAAGACATGATAAAAATAACTAAAATTATACAATAAATAGGCTAAAATTTACTATACTAAAAGACTAAAACTAAAAGTTAGACATCTAAATTTACCATCACAAAGGCCTACAGTAGCATTACTGTAAATGTCAACAGTAATTTACCACAGTTTCAAAAAATACAGCAAGTTACTGTAAATAAAGGCACTTTACCCATAATACTATGCAAATTACAGTAACTTGTTGTAATCATATTTTGTTGTAGGTTTACTGGGCATTTTGTGGTATTTTACTGTAAAAATTACAGCAAAGGCAAACAGAATACGTAGTAAAAGCTGGAGGGTTAATATTTCAGAGTCAACCTATTTTAAACTAGATAGAGTATCCACAACTATGTGGAGAGTAAACCCACTGTAGAGTTAGAGTTAAAAGTCAGTGTACAATTTTGCAGACGTGCAGTGAAAAATTCAACTCTGCAGAGTGATGATTATGCACCAGTCTGTGTTAACGTCTTGACTGCTGAGCGTCACGTGCAGCGGGAGTTGTCTGGAGTCATGCCACAGTCAGGTAAGTAACATTAATATTCCCCTGTCCGCAACATCGTTTGATAATTGTTTTTCAACTAAACACGGTTTTATAGTTTCATAGATGTCGACGGAGGACACGTTGTCAACATTTATCTCTCTCAGTTGGATGACACTGTCGGGTAGCTGCATGCAACATACATACAACTAACTTGCAAGCAATTCGTAAGTTTGACATGTTCTCATTGAGTTAAGGTGCAGTATGTAACATTAACTACGCATTTTTTTCTGAATGCTGCTGAAACTTAAATACGTGCTGTCTGCCTTATGGCAAAGTTATATCTTACTGTTTATTAGTATGCGAATTGCAATAGCTCAAATAGCTTGAAGCATATACCACCACAGTATAGCGAAAATTGCAGTGGTTGCGCAAAATCATTTAAGTTCACAAACATGGGAACACATTAGTGGGCATCACAAATGTAATGTCTCTCATCACTCCTTTTCTATGCACTGCACTTTTACTTTACAGATAGAACAAGATTTCCGAATGCTGTTTGGGGAAGCTACAGCCAACAACCTCCTCGTTCAGGGGCCTGCAAGAAGCCACATTCACACCTTCTTTATTGTGATTGATAAGTATGCGCTTCCATGTAAGGCAACAGGTTCGGTGGTGGGAGCCCTTGACGAACTCTTTAAGGCCCATTACGTCTTTGGTACCTCATACAGCTCTTCCCTGGCCAACTTTTTCACGTTTCTGCAAACAGCCATTTACAATATTGACGTTGGAGGAAACGGAGGAAACTCCCAGAGTTGCAGAGTTGCGAGCAAGAATGGTGCGTTAGTATCAAGATCGAACAATGAAGTGTTTTCTTTGCAGAAGCGACCATGGGAGACCAAACAGCCTTATAAAGCACCTTAAAGTAACTCATGGTCTTTGTACTGGTCGGACTCTTCATCTTAAATGTGGCCAAAGAGGGATGCTCATGTTCTTTTAGTAGTTTTTCAGGCTTCAGAAAGCATCTGAATAAATGCCATGCAAGTGGTTCATTTGATTCTGTTGAAGAAGGTGATTTTTCACCACACCAAAGTGTTGAGTGTAATGCCACTGATGTTAATGTGTCATTTGAACATTTGGAGGCAGAGTCCAAGTTGTCTTCCACACACCTTGTAAATAGTTGTGCATCTGTAATTTAAAATTTAAAGGCAGCAGGTGTAGGCCAAAGTGTTCTGAACTCTGTTGTGATTTCCATGGAGGAGATTGTTCAAGATATCCAGCAGCATGCTATAGAAATTGTCGTTAAGGACGTATTTAATGATGACAGAGAAACTGAAACATGTTTTGAGGAGTTAGAGAATCCTTTCAGAATTCTTAATTCAGAATACAAGCAATCAAAATTTTTATCAGGAAGGTGGGAAACTGTAGAACCAGTTGAATGTGTAATTGGCTCAAGATTTGACACAAGGCGAAATAAAAAGACTGGAACATATGATCAGATTGTTGTTCAAGATAAACTTGGAACATACATGAATTTATCTACATTGGAGTTTATATTTAAAAGTCAGTATATTGCTGAAATGTTGAAAAGCTCAGACACTGATGACTCGAGACTCAGGGATATTTGTGATGGTTCTTTATTTAAGTCTCACCCTCTGTTTTCAAATGAAAAGCACACAGTGCAGATCCAAATGTTCTATGATGACCTTTGAGGTTGCGAATCCTCTTGGTTCCAAGCGAGGTATTCATAAATTGGGTGCAATGTATTTTACCTTAAGAAACATCTCTCCAAAATGGATTTCTCTGTTGGCCAACATACACCTGTGTGCCTTATTTCATGCACAAGATCTTAAACAGTACGGTTTTAGTGAAATTCTTGCTCCTGTTCGAGACATTAAAGTTGTAGAGAATGATGGCGTTGATATTCCACTGTATGGAGGTCGTGTTCGTGGCAGCGTGGTACAGGTTACTGGTGATAATTTAGGCTTACATAGCTTGTTTGGTCTTGTGGAGTCTTTCAGTGTAAGACTGTTGCGGATTTTGTTTAGCTGAAAAAGATGACTTTCAAACAGAATTCTCTGAAGATTCTTCCAAAAACAGTGTTACGCACCAACGATGCCCACACTGCTCACTGTCAAGAAATGGCACTTAATTCATCTCTTCCATATGTCTTTGGTGTGAAGAAGTCAAGCTTATTGAACTCTTTGACATATTTTCACACAACTGAGAACTTCTCAGTTGGAAGGGGTGGCCCAGTACGAGTTGAAGCTTTTGTTTTTGTATTTTAAAGAACAACATGTTACACTGGGGGAACTGAATTCGAGAATACAAAGTTTTGATTATGGATTCATGGAGAGAAACAATAGGCCAGTGGCTGTGAATTTTGGTGAGTCTAATGATCTGGGACTGAATGCAGCTCAGTCATGGTGTTTATTGAGGAATGCTCCGCTTCTCTTTGGAGATTTGGTTACCTCTACTGACCAACATTGGGGCCTACTTCTTTTATTACTATCAAATAATGAACATTGTATTTTCTCCCACGTTAAAACAGGGTCTGTGTGTATATTTAAAACATTTGATTGTGGAACATAGGGATGCACATTTGGATTTTTTTTCATGACCGTTAACCGACGCCCTTTAATGATTAATAAATGTTAACCGATAAGTCCGGGAGGGTTGGCTGCCGCGATGTTGCGCGTGTTGTCATGGACGCATGCGGACACTTCCCCGTGTATACTCTCACGGCAATGTGTCGCCGTCACTTTGGATTTATACTAGCGCGGTCTCCGCTTTGTTATTCCACACATTCATCACTATCTCCCTCCATGAATTACTAGAATATGTGCTGACTTTTTAGTGTGGAGAACAAGAATCGTACAGATGTGGGTACTTCCTCATTTTTTCAATGTTGCGCTCTTTTCTACGCGGATGTAGAATTGACCAATCAGAGGCCTGTTGCACCTGTCGACACGCCCCCATGAGTTGATTGAATTACGTAGCTTAAAAACAAAAATTGACCGTTAGTATTAATCGGTTAGAGTTACTGTTATCGGTTAACGGTTAAACAGTTAACCATGTGCATCCCTAGTGGAACACCACAAACTGTTCAAGAAGTTGTATCCTCAGAAAAAACTTAACAAAGCACCATTTCCTTATCCATTATCCCCACTGCATCCAGAAAATGGGACCTGTACTTCAAAGTTGGTGCATGCGCTATGAAGGCAAGCATAATTTTTTTTTCCAGAAACAGCTCAAGTCATTTAAAAATATCACCAAAATGCTGGCCAAAAAAACACCAGCATCATATGGCACATAGTTTGGCGATCTTCAACAACTTTTAGCTGGTTAGATATTGGTCCTGGAAAAATGGTGCCTTTAGAAATGGTAAAAGGAGGTTCTGAAATTTTCAAGGCAATGCAATTGCCCTACAGTGTTAAAATTATGAGAGTGAATTGGGCTAAACACAATGGTTTTGTTTACCGCCCACATCTGGTTATTTGTGGCAGAGTTTAATCTGAAATGCCTCTTTTACCAGATTGAGTCAGTTCTGATAATACGCAAGAAATTGTTGCTGCTCACTGTGCCACTGTTTACAGCAGTCCTTCTCAAATAGTGGGGCCCTGTACGATGCCGGGGGGGGGGGGGGGGGGGGGGGGGGGGGGGGGGGCGTGTGACCCCAGGGAACATGTTTATTTTTTTGCTGTACTGGAATAAACAGGGGTGTCAATTCTCCATGGATTCGCTGATTTCAGAGTTTTTTGCCATTTGGGGGTCATTTTTGAGATACGTGCAGATCCGGTTTAATATTTTCGGGGGGGGAGGTACCCTCCACCTCCACCTCCACCTCCAATGTGACGTGAATTCTCGATTGCGATTGGTTGATTGAGTGATTGAGACCAGAGCATGCGCAATTAGCCCGTTGACAATACAGCCGCTATCACAGCCAGATCAACGGTCAAAGTAAACCTGAAACACATATTTTCTGATATTACTTCTCCTTTTCTTGTTTGGATGGATGATTATTAGCTTTAAATTCACAGGAGAGATGTTTATTCCTCATTGTACTTATTTATTGTTAGACAACGCGAATGAAATATACAGCGCTTCTCACCACTGGTAAATGTAGCTAGGAAACGAAAGCTCATCTGCCTCGACACCGGCGTGGTCCTGCGTCTCGTCCCGCTTAGCAAAGTAACCTCCAAGTACATTTAAATTGCCGATCTCTGAAGTGCTCAGTTAACATATTAGGGCAATTATATGATCATTAAATTAAAAAAAAAAAATCTCCCGACGCCAACCCCCCCCTCTCAAAATAGAAAACTCCTCGGATCTACATGATTCACGTCGGTCTCTCTTTTTGACTTCAAAACGGCAAATTTCGCCGAAAGGTGGGAGATTTTCATGCCTGAAGTATTAGTTATTCAGCAGAGCTTTTTGTGATTTAAAAAAAAAAAATTAAGAAAAGCTAATGTTCAGAGTTACAGGCATCAAGTAGACATGTTGAATTTAACATGCTATTTTTTTATAACTGCTTACTAAAGTTTTGGATCCATGTATCTTGTTGTCAGTGATGTTTTACTGTTGAAGTTCACGAGTGACTGAATCACTAGTTATTCTGAATTTTTGCCTTTAATAGGCAACTTAATTGTTTTATAACAACTACTTTTATTTTTGATATCTAACCTCAGCCTTATGCTCAGTGGATTCTCACATAAGCAGGAATAATTAAACTTTGTGCCATTTTTATCTTTTATTTTCTGTTGAGGGAAAGTAAGAATTGGATTTTAAGTATAAGCAGAGTTTTGCAAACCTGTGAAGTGAGGCACCAGATTGCGAGTTTTGCGTTTCATTGTGTAACGTCAATTATCCCCCCAGGTATATTGTAAAGGCTTAAGGCAAGGGTGTCAAACTGATCCGTTAAAGGCTGCAGGTTTTTGTTTCAACCATGCAGAAACACAAAGAACATTTTTTACTTACAAATTGTAAGTAAAAAATGTCCTTTTCACTATCAAACATTTTCAGTAAAATTTTTAGTCTGTTGGATCTTCAGTAAGTAAAAAATGTTCTTTTCATTATCAAAGTAACAATATGGACAAATACACAATGCTGTGCTCAGAATGCCTCCTAAAGCACCTCCAAATTTTCTCGAGCCCCCCCCCTCCCCCCCGCTTCAGTGTTTTTTCCAATTTCCCATTGACACCCCTGAATAAAGTGTAATTGCACACATACTCCAGTAGGTGGCAGTGGCGCTCTCATTGTCCCAGTGGGTTCAGGGAGTATTAGCTATATTGTGTCGGGTTTTTTGCACGGACATGTGTGCACGCAGCACAGAGCAGGAAATATGAAGTGACACCACTCAAGAGACACCAGGGAAAAATATTTAACAGGGATGAAAACAAAGACGGAGCGAGACGGAGATAATGAGAGAAACGAAAGTCAGCAGAAAGTTAAGACGAGGAAATCTGACGCTGCTGATGTAGCGCTGCTTCACTGTGACTACGGTGGGATTGATGCACTTTAAATCTTTACAGACTAAAAAACTATTTTAATAAAGTTAATCTTTGTTATAAGTTGATCTATATTTCTTTTCTTTTTTCTTTCCCTTAATGTTAATAAGGATACGCTGTTATGCAGAGGTGTACTTACAATAATTTTATAGACAAATTATACTATTTATAGTCGCGGGGGGGGGCACGAAATGTTTTCTTCTTCTCAGGGGGGGCGCAGCAGAAAATAATTGAGAAGCACTGGTTTACAGTAACTTTTCAAGAACATTTCCATGCATATGAAGTGACCAGGACAAAGCAAGATGTTGTTGTCTTTCATGTTAACAATCTGCATTATTGCAGGCCTTTTGACACACAAATGTCATATGGAGTGAATGTAACAGCTCTCTTTGTTGTCCCATATTGCTTTTATCTGGTGAGCATTAAAGTTGTTACTGTAACCTTGTTTGTTTGTGTTTATTTCCATTTAATAGGTTAGATCACAGCAATTCAGTAATATATAACATCATAGTAAAATAGCATCATATCATCTAGATGTAAAAAACTAACACTGTAGAGAAACTAAAATGGAATATTATTGCACATTAGAGTGTAATTTTAAAAACTAAATTTGGAGTAAAATTAGCTCTATAAAGTGTAATCATATTACTCTGCCTAGTGTGAACAAACCTCAGTGTGAAATGTTTTTACACATTTCATTGTTAATTTTGACACTGAATTGAGTAGAATTAACTCTGAAAAATTGACACTGGCCATAGAGTAAATTTAACTCTGAAATAGAGTTAAATTAAACTCTCTAAGACAGCCATTAACAAACTTCCGAATACCTAGGCCCAATTTGAAATGTGAAAAATCTCCGTGGCCCATCGAAACCTTTAATCACAACTGTGATCAACATACAGGACCAGGAACCATGATCCGATATTAATGTAAGGGGTCAACAAATAAGGTGACACTTGTCATATTAAGTTAAGATGACAGTAGAATAACACTTAATTTTGTTGTTTTTTTTTTACTTCTTAATGGATTTTTTTAATCATGTTATGAATATGTTACAGTAATTAAAAACATATTTAAAAAAGATTGAGGGTTTAAAACACATATGTTTAATTTTAATGACCTCGGCCCACCTGCAGTCCCACGACGGCCCACCAGGGGGCCGCGGCCCACACTTTGGGAATCGCTGCTCTAAGAGTTAAATTGACACTCTGTTTTTTACAGTGTAGAGTTCCAGACCAGGCACTTTTATGTTTTGTCAATCATTTGTACTAATGGCTGGTTCTTCACCTGCAAAGAAATAAGAATAAATAATTTTAATTTGAATCTTTTCAGGGGTGTCAATTCTCCGCGGATTCGCTGATTTCAGAGTTTTTTTCCATCCTGGGGGTCATTTTTGAGATACATGCAGATCCGGTTTAATATTTTCGGGGGGGGGGGGGGGGGGTACCCTCCACCCCCAACCTGATGTGAATTCTCGATTGCGATTGGTTGATTGAGTGATTGAGGCCAGAGCATGCGCAATGAGCCCGTTGACAATACAGCCGCTATCACAGCCAGATCAACGGTCAAAGTAAACCTGAAACACATATTTTCTGATATTACTTCTCCCTTTCTTGTTTAGATGGATGATTATTAGCTTTAAATTCACAGGAGAGATGTTTATTCCTCATTGTACTTATTTATTGTTAGACAACGCGAATGAATATACAGCGCTTCTCACCACTGGTAAATGTAGCTAGGAAACGAAAGCTCGTCTGCCTTGACACCGGCGTGGTCCTGCGTCTCGTCCCGCTTAGCAATGTAACCTCCAAGTACATTTAAATTGCCGATTTCTGAAGTGCTCAGTTAACATATTAGAGCAATTATATGATCATTAAATTAAAAAAAAAAAATCTCCCGGCGCCGACCTCCTCCCCTCTCAAAATAGAAAACTCCTCGGATCTACATGATTCACGTCGGTCTCTCTTCTTGACTTCAAAACGGCAAATTTCGCCGAAAAGTGGGAGATTTTCATGCCTGAAGTATAAGTTATTCAGCAGAGCTTTTTGTGATTTAAAAAAAAAAAAATAAGAAAAGCTAATGTTCAGAGTTACAGGCATCAAGTAGACATGTTGAATTTAACATGCTATTTTCTATAACTGCTTACTAAAGTTTTGGATCCATGTATCTTGTTGTCAGTTATGTTTTACTGTTGAAGTTCACCAGTGACTGAATCACTAGTCATTCTGAATTTTTGCCTTTAATAGGCAACTTAATTGTTCTATAACAACTACTTTTATTTTTGATATCTAACCTCAGCCTTATGCTCAGTGGATTCTCACATAAGCAGGAATAATTAAACTTTGTGCCATTTTTATCTTTTATTTTTTGTTGAGGGAAAGTAAGAATTGGATTTTAAGTATAAGCAGAGTTTTGCAAACCTGTGAAGTGAGGCACCAGATTGCGAGTTTTGTATTTCATTATGTAACGCCAATTATCCCCCCAGGTATATTGTAAAGGCTTAAGGCAAGGGTGTCAAACTGATCCGTTAAAGGCTGCGGGTTTTTGTTTCAACCATGCAGAAACACAAAGAACATTTTTTACTTACAAATTGTAAGTAAAAAATGTTCTTTTCACTATCAAACATTTTCAGTAAAATGTTTAGTCCGTTGGATCTTCAGTAAGTAAAAAATGCTCTTTTCATTATCAAAGTAACAATATGGACAAATACACAATGCTGTGCTCAGAATGCCTCCTAAAGCACCTCCAAATTTTCTCGAGTTCTTTACAGTAACTTTTCAAGAACATTTCCATGCATATGAAGTGACCAGGACAAAGCAAGATGTTGTTGTCTTTCATGTTGACAATCTGCATTATCGCAGGCCTTTTGACACACAAATGTCATATGGAGTGAATGTAACAGCTCTCTTTGTTGTCCCATATTGCTTTTATCTGGTGAGCATTAAAGTTGTTACTGTAACCTTGTTTGTTTGTGTTTATTTCCATTTAATAGGTTAGACCACAGCAATTCAGTAATATATAACATCATAGTAAAATAGCATCATATCATTTAGATGTAAAAAACTAACACTGTAGAGAAACTAAAATGGAATATTATTGCACATTAGAGTGTAATTTTAAAAACTAAATTTGGAGTAAAATTAGCTCTATAAAGTGTAATCATATTACTCTGCCTAGTGTGAACAAACCTCAGTGTGAAATATTTTTACACATTTCATTGTTAATTTTGACACTGAATTGAGTAGAATTAACTCTGAAAAATTGACACTGGCCATAGAGTAAATTTAACTCTGAAATAGAGTTAAATTAAACTCTCTAAGACAGCCATTAACAAACTTCAGAATACCTAGGCCCAATTTGAAATGTGAAAAATCTCCGTGGCCCATCGAAACCTTTAATCACAACTGTGATCAACATACAGGACTAGGAACCATGATCCGATATTAATGTAAGGGGTCAACAAATAAGGTGACACTTGTCATATTAAGTTAAGATGACAGTAGAATAACACTTAATTTTGTTGTTTTTTTTTACTTCTTAATGGATTTTTTTTAATCATGTTATGAATATGTTACAGTAATTAAAAACATATTTAAAAAAGATTGAGGGTTTAAAACACATATGTTTAATTTTAATGACCTCGGCCCACCTGCAGTTCACGACGGCCCACCAGGGGGCCGCGGCCCACACTTTGGGAATCGCTGCTCTAAGAGTTAAATTGACACTCTGTTTTTTACAGCGTAGAGTTCCAGACCAGGCACTTTTACGTTTTGTCAATCATTTGTACTAATGGCTGGTTCTTCACCTGCAAAGAAATAAGAATAAATAATTTAAATTTGAATCTTTTGTTCTATTCTTCTCCCCCATCAGTGCTAGTGGTGATTTCAAAGAGCGTGTGCTCCGTGGAGTTATGAGGGTCGGCCTGGTGGCTAAAGGACTCATACTGAAAGGAGACCAGAACCTGGAGCTGGTGTTGCTTTGTTCCAGCAAGCCTACAATCACTCTGCTTCAACAAGTGGCTGACAAGTTAACAAAACAGTTAGAGGTAGGCGGATCATTGTTTTATGGAATGTTACATATTTCACAAATTTGGAATTAAGACATTTTGTTCCCCTTTAATTTTCTCCACAAATCTTTTTCATAGTCGATTATTCCCGGAGGATATACAGTGAGCCGGTGTCCAGAGGATGCTACTATTATTGTGAAAAGTACTAAGGAGTCAGTCCCATCTCTTGTTATTCACTTGACGTCACCTCTTGTCAGGATGGAACAACTGAGTAAAGCAGCAGAGGGGGAAGGTGCGTATGGCGGTCCAGCTTCCAGCTAGACCTCAGACCAGTCAGCTCTATGTGTTCCCAGTAAGCTGTCACTGTACTGCTCCACTGATCTATAAGCCTGCACTGGTCTCCACAGTTTCGTTCTGTCACCCATACAGCATCCTATACTGGAAATGTTTGAGAGAGAATTGCGAAATTGAGAAAAAGTGGAGTTTGTACAGTGACTGATGCTAGTGAACAAAAAGCTACGTTTTGATTTTTCTTTTGCTTCTAAAACCTGGCGTCGTTTTGTGATAAACTGCTACGTGAAGCGCTACGTTTCCTTTGTAGTTGCTGATACATTCTGATTTATTAGTAGTGGCGATGCCTCAGTATTAAAAACAACTCTGTTCCTGATGTTTTTATTTTGAATGTGAAAGCTCTTTCAAGAATGACGAGCCTTAGCGCGTATTGCATGCCATTGATGCTAAACATGTATATTTGAAGCCGGCTGCAGCAAAACTGAAAGGCAGTAAGGCGGTTTATTTGGTTTAGATCAGGAAAATTTCAATACATGCAGGAAGTAGCCAAATGGAGAAGCAGCCCAAGCATTTTTTGTTTTGATGAGTGTTCTGGTTAGTTTAGCATTTGTGATGATACTGTGTTCCAACAGCATGAGCTTATTCACATGGAATCCTAAAGTATTGTTATTTATTTGAAGTTTAGCAACCTCACATCTTGAACCATACCAGTCTCAGTGCAGTTTTAGTCCATTTACTACACTGCACACTGGGCCTGCCAATTACAACTCCTAAAAACTAATTTCCTGCAGGCCTAATTCATCTGTATTCCAGTGCTGATACAGCATGCAAAGGGCTTAGTCTGATCTATCAGATCAAACTTTATGTATCCACAGCTGCATTGTTTTTGAGCAAAACACATTATTATATTATTACTCTCCTTTAAAGGTGCTGTTTTCTTATCTTTCTTGATTACATCCTGTGTTAGCTTGCCATTAGTCAGTCCAGTTAATCTTCCTTCTCTTATTCAATAAACATTCACAAAGGTTTTTCTCCCACCAGAGGAGTTTTTTTTTTTTTTTTTTTAAACTTGCCATTGCTTACTTAATATTTCATTATATTTTCTTAGGGGTTATGCTTTGAGTCTGAAAAAGATTAACATTTAAAGGATTTTGGCTTGTGGTTCCATTTAAATTAATACATTTGATTAAAGTAAATGAGGTTCAGTATTTTTTATTTTTTAATCTCATGGAAGCTTTAGATGAGAGGAACGAGGGGAGGGGAGACTGCTGCTGGCTTGCGCACGTTAGCATTAGCTTCCGTTAGCTCAAGTTAGTGCGATTTCAAAACTCCATTGAGTGATTGTTATGTTGTAGGTGGCTGATCAGGTTTTACGTATTAAAGCTTGTGCTTCCCTCCTCGTAGAATTCACTCGGAGGATTCGTCACAAATAACCACCAAACTATCTTCTTCTGAAACTTTAACCAAGTTCCAGGCCGCCATGTTTGTTGTGATCAGCACAATGCATGCTGCATTCAGGGTGTAACGTAAATTCCGACGTTCCCTCGTTTGCTAGTCGTTCTTTCAGCCTTTTCTATTTTTTCTTTTTTATGTGTAACATGTGGGAAAATACTGCGAATATCGATTCAAGTCAGCAACTACTAAAATTATGACCGAGTTAACGAGTTGTTTTCTGGCATGAGGGGGTATTCTTGATTTTCCTGATTGAGTAGTTGTTTTTCTGATTATGTCGACGTCACTTGAACATAACATTCACTGTTGGTCATTCAAGGCTCAGAGGGAGCGAGGCACTGCTGTGTTGACAGAAATATATATGTTACCTGATTTTAGAGATAGGTTAATCTGATCCAAAGTTGACTCATGCCACCACTTATTCTATAATGCAAATCAGCTTTCAGCAGTCTAAAAGTTATCTGATAAATTGAGTTTGCGTTGAAAGAGAAATGATCTAAAACTCTCTTAGAGCTGGTATGGGTCCATTGCTACGCTGATGATACGCCGCTGTACTAAAGTCTTTCATTAGCCACTTTTGGGCATGGACTAATCAGTTTTGCTGCAGCGTGGGGCAGATGTGAACTTTCTTTAAATGCTTGTGGTTTGCAACTGATTGCCTTATAAGTTTGTCAAGTTTTGTAGGAACACTGGACCTTTGACCAACTGGACACGCTGTCTCAGGAGATGGGGGGGAAGCAGCAAACCCGAGCCTTGGGTCTGAGGGAAAGGAGCATTTATTGTAGTTTGATACGCATACATTCACAACATACCACGCAGTGTTGAGAGTACTTCTGATACTCTGGCAGTATTTTTACGTGCACCTTCACACATTGTGTAAAAGTTTGTAGAGATGTGTGACAGTAGAGCAAAGATTTGCACATTAGGTACTTGGGTCCCTGCTGCTAGTTGTTTGGGAAAAGCTGCTACTCCCTGAGCTGCAAGACAGAACCGACCCCCTTGGTCAAACTGTACCTTTTCTTCTTACTCCACCTCGTCAATAGAAACGCAAACCGTCAACGATCCGCCGGACATTCTGGACAGGCAGAAATGCCTAACCGCCTTGGCGTCTCTCCGCCATTCCAAGTGGTTCCAGGTTTGCATTCACGTCCTTATTTGTACCTAAGGTTAAAGTAAAGACTCATCTTTTTGTCTTCTATCCATATAGAGACAGTGACACGTTTATTTTTTTGTCAATGTACTTTTTATTCTTGTCAACTTTTTAGTTTGAGAAGAGTTGAAGGATAATCTGCAGATCCACACCAGTGATGGATGTGGAAAATTGACAAATGCATAAAATCTGAAACTGAGCTCTACCAAATATAGCTCCAGCACTGTACAAAGATCCTAAATGCCTAACGTACCTCTCATATAAATTCAAGCAGTTATTGACTTGTTTTTGTGAATTGTTTCATGGTAACTCAGAAAGCACAGGGGTGAGGTGACATGGGGCAAACTCTGACTGAACTGGATTTTGTTTTATGTTTCCAGGCCAAAGTCAGTAATGTGAATTCTGTTGTCATCGTGATCCGAATCATGAGAGATCTATGTAACCGTGTTCCGACGTGGATGCCCCTCTCAGGATGGGTGAGAAATCCAACTATTCTGAAAACATAGTTGTCACCATGCCAGTTAAAAGCATGTCCAAACTTCTGTTTTCTGGAATTTTTCTTCTTTAAGTAGTGAGCTTTTGAGGCACCTCATTCAACTAAATTTGGTGGCAGAAGCAAAAGCCTTGTTTTTTTTGTTTTTTTTTTTTATCACAGAGCAGTGAATAATTGTGTATCTTTCCAATATTGTTAACTTTGGTTAGTTCTGAGCAACATTTTGACTGAATTGGTGTCTACATTTGGATTTATGCTCTTCCATTTAGCCTCTTGAACTAGTTGTGGAGAAGGCTATCTGTACATCGGAAAGACCGATGGGAGTAGGAGAGTCGCTTCGTCGAGTTTTAGAATGCATCGCCTCTGGAATCCTCTTAGAAGGTAAAGTTTTAGTTGCTGCCAAAATACCATATATTGTTTTTAGGGATGCACGATAACTGTTTTTTAAAACCGATACCGATAACCGATAACTTTCAGCTCCTAAAGACCGATACCGATAACACACACATATACCTAAGATCATTACATCAATACTATGAACAAAATCAAAAATAGTTTTGACTCTTTAAATGAACAGATTTTTTCCAATGAAAAACTATTGTCAAGCCTCTCAAACATTTTCTTAAAGCTATCAAACAAACCTATTTGATATCTAACATTAACTTAAATAAGGTTCATTACTGACTGATATAAAAAATAAAGGCTCCTTGAACTGATGGAAATACATGCATCAGAATTACAAACTGAAAAAGATTAACATTTAAAGGGTTTTGGCTTGTGGTTCCATTTAAATTAATACCTTTAATTAAAGTAAATGAGGTTCAGTAGTTTTTATTTTTAATCTCATGGAAGCTTTAGATGAGAGGAATGAGGGAGAGGAGAGGCTGCTGCTGGCTTGCGCACGTTAGCATTAGCTTCCGTTAGCTCACGTTAGCGCAATTTCAAAACTCCATGGAAGTGATTGTTATGTTGTAGGTGGCTGATCAGGTTTTACGTATTAAAGCTTGTGCTTCCCTCCTCGTAGAATTCACTCGGAGGATTCGTCACAAATAACCACCAAACTATCTTCTTCTGAAACTTTAACGAAGTTCCACGCCGCCATGTTTGTTGTGATCAGCGCTGTGCTGCAGGCTGCATTCAGGGTGTAACGTAAATTCCCACGTTCCCTCGTTTGCTAGTCATTCTTTCAGCCTTTTCACTTTTCTTTTTTTTTATGTGTAACATGTGGGAGAAAACTGCGAATATCAATTCAAAGTCAGCAACTACCAAAATTGTGACCGAGTTAACGAGTTGTTTTCTGGCATGAGGGGGTATTCTTGATTTTCCCTACTGAGAAATCGTTTTTTCTGATTATGCCGACGTAACTTGAACATAACATTCACTGCCGGTCATTTAAGGCTCAGAGGGAGCGAGGCACTGCTGTGTTGACAAAAATATATATGTTATCGGGGCTATTCGTCATGATATCGGACTTATCGGGATGATGTCATAATTTCTTGTTATGGCCCGATAGTTATCGTGCACCCCTAATTATTTTACATTAGCAATGGCATTTATGTAGAAATGTACATTTTTCAAAGATGGGCCTGGCATTAAAGATCCATGTGAGAAAGAAGAGGTTGATGCCACTGCATATCTGACTGAGCAGCAACGTGAAGACATCACGCTGAGCGCGCAAGTACGCTGAAGCTTTGAAAAGCACGCATCCACATATTACTGCAACCGTAGAATTAAAGAAAAAAAATTGCTCTTAATTTCTGTGTTTCCCCTAGTTTGCCTTGAGACTGTGTGCATTTGGTCAGATGTACAAGGTATTGGGGATGAGCAGCAAACCGAATAAGCCAAGAAAATATCTGGCATCAGGTGGGAAAGATGGTTGAAATTCTGTCTTTTTTTTTTCTGTGTAGTCAAGCTTTGGTTTGAACTTGGACGACTTGCTTCCCTTGTTTCATGTAGCCCAGACATCACCTCCTGAACACTACAGCCTAACTGCAAAGCGATCTTACTCTGAGGTGGATAAAGGAGAGGAGGACCTCCAACTCAACAGTAAACAAAGGAAATTACTCAAATTCCAGAAGCGCTTTCAGAGGAAATCATGTCAGTGATCAATAATATAGACTTGTACTTTGGTTTAAATGTTTTGATTTTTTTTAAAGATTTAATTAAATTAAATTTTTTTGTCTAACTCTGCATATTAAGAGTGGATGCATATCAAACTCCATGACAAAACATGAGTCTGATATTGTAGGTATTTTATAATGCACAACTCTGTGTTCAAAATAGTGTATTAAGTGCAGTTCTTCTCAGTTATTTTCTACTGCCCCCCCCGCCCAGGAAGAAGAAAATATTTCTCAAAATCCTTCTATTTTTTATTTATTTTTCAGTTTTGTTCAAGTCTCTTTCTTCTGCTTTCCTGTTTATTTTCCTGCAGTCACAGATGATCTCAACATGAATGCTGTGATGCGTCTGAACCAGTATAGACCCGGCCTGGAGTACCGACTGGCGTCCCAGACTGGTCCAGTTCACGAGCCAGTCTTCACCATGGCTGTGGACCTAAATGGAAAGACTTATGAAGCAACCGGGCCTTCGAAAAAAGCTGCCAAACTTAACGTAGCAATCAAGGCAAGACTGATAACTGACTTGAAATAAATAATGTTTTTCTAGTATAACCTTGTTTTTAGTAGCCTAAGTTTCCAAAACATTTAGACAGAGACAAGGAAACATTATCTTCAAACACTGTTATAAATAACGTACACAGATTGCTTATATGTATATGTATATCACTTATTTAAAAAATATTGATTTTTGTCTTTTTAGTCATTATTAATAACAAAAATTATTATTATTATTGTTATTATTTTTCTTTTTTGTCTTTATTCCCTTGTATTATGGCTACCTTTTACCTAGCTGTGCTTTTCTGTCTTGATTTAGACAAAAAAAAAATGTTGCTATGTCCATGAGTGGAATTTTGGACTTTTGTCATTTACAGGTACTGCAAGATCTTGGTCTTCCTACAGGCCCAGAATCTAAGTCGGAGTCTATCGTTGATGCTGAAGGAGCCCAACAAGCAGTTAACGCTGCAGATGCAACCTCTCTTACATCAGAAGAAGTATGTACCCAAGATTTTTTCTGTCGTGGAGTATTTATGACTGATTTTCAAAAAAAATACACTATAGTTTATTTTGCAGCAATGCAAGAAGTTATATGCTTCATACTGGATGGCTGTATTGTGTATTTAAAATTTCTTTTTGGTCCAATTTATGTAAAAAGACTGGTCAGGGTCCCATCTTGACAAAAAATGGCAAAAACCCTGTGATGGAGTTGAATGAAAAGCGCCGTAGCCTGAAATATGAGCTGTCTTCAGAAACGGGGGGCTCCCATCAAAAGTGCTTTGTCATGGAGGTGAGTCAGCACTATCATGCCCCAGAATTAATATTTTAACAGATAATGAAGGCTTATAGCATTTTGTTATGAATGTGATGACTGAAATAATAATAATGTGTTGTGCAGCTGTAAATAACCTATATGTTCCATAGAAACAACTTTTTATAGATATTTGATCTGTTAATGTTCCTGTCATTGTCACAGTGTGTGGAGTATTAGCTATATTCAGTTCAATTCAATTTTATTTGTATAGCGTCTGTTACAATGACAATTGTCTCTAGGCGCTTTACAGAGACCAGAACATGACCCCCGAGCAAATATCGTGAACTAAAATTATGATATTAAATCCTAAACAAGGATAGTGGCAGGAAAAAAACTCCCACATAGGGAGAAAAAAAAAAAAAACCTTTAAGCCAAACAGAGGCAAGAAAAAACTCCATATAACTGCTATATTGTGTTGGTTAGGGCAGGTGGCTCATATGAAAATGAAATGAAATGAAAAATATACGTAGGCTCCGGTCCTTGACACAGTGGTCGCGGGTTCAACTCCCGGCCCGTGCGACCCTTTGCCGTTTGTCTTCCCTGTTCTCTCTCTGCCCCCTTTACTGTGAATAAAGGCCACTAGTGCCAATAAATTAAAAAAAAGAAAAAAAAATTCAGTCACTTATGTAAACATATGTAAACTACAAAAAAATTAAGTCCAGAAAAAAGCTATTCATTTTGACAGTAATGCGCTTTTTAACAAGTTTGCTGTCATATAACGTGCTTGTTCACATTAATTTCATTCACTGTAGTAGTGCCTAAATATGTCTCTGTTTTGGAGTTAACATGTTACTGTGAGACAGAAAAAAAATAAAACCTATTTTTATTTTTTCTTACCGATTCCTATGCCTGGGCTTTGAGTATTGGGCAATACGGAGTCCTGATAAGACACTAGTGTTGGGTTTCAGATTTTATTTACTCATTTTTAATTTAATTTAACACAAATTTACATTTTTTTTTGTTTAACATCAGATAAAGAATATCAAAGAAATCAAGGAATTAAACTTAAAGTGCAGCTAGAAATACACAATCATAAAAAGTAGCGGTGCACGATAGCTATCGGGCCAATAACAAGAAATTATGACATCATCCCGATAAGTCCGATATCATGACGAATAGCCCCGATAACATATATATTTTTGTCAACACAGCAGTGCCTCGCTTCCTCTGAGCCTTGAATGACCAACAGTGAATGTTATGTTTAAGTGACGTCTGCATAATCAGAAAAACAATTACTCAATAAGGAAAATCAAGAATACACCCTCATGCCAGAAAACAACTTGTTAACTCGGTCATAATTTTAGTAGTTGCTGACTTGAATTGATATTCGCAGTATTTTCCCACGTTACACATAAAAAAGAAAAAAATAGAAAAGGCTGAAAGAACGACTAGCAAACGAGGGAAGGTGGAAATTTACGTTACACCTGGAATGCAGCCTGGAGCACAGCGTACTGATCACAACAAACATGGCGGCGTGGAACTTTGTTAAAGTTTCAGAAGAAGATAGTTTGGTGGTTATTTGTGACGAATCCTCCGAGTGAATTCTACGAGGAGGGAAGCACAAGCTTTAATACGTAAAACCTGATCAGCCACCTACAACATAACAATCGCTTCCATGGAGTTTTGAAATCACGGTAACGTGAGCTAACGGAAGCTAATGCTAACATTCGCCTATCTCCCCAGTCTCCCCTCCCCTCTCCTCTCCTCTCCCTCATTCCTCTCATCTAAAGCTTCCATGAGATTAAAAAATAAAAACTACTGAACCTCATTTACTTTAATTAGAGGTATTAATGGAACCACAAGCCAAAATCCTTTAAATATTAATCTTTTTCAGTTAGTAATTCTGATTCATGTATTTCCATCAGTTCAAGGAGCCTTTATTTTTTATATCAGTCAGTAATGAACCTTATTTAAGTTAATGTGAGATATCAAATAGGTTTGTTTGATAGCTTTAAGAAATGTTTGAGAGGCTTGACAAATAGTTTTTCATTGGAAAAAATAAATATCTGTTCATATAAAAAGTCAAAACTATTTTTGATTTTGTTCATAGTATTGATGTAATGATCTTAGGTATATGTGTGTGTTATCAGTATCGGCCTTTAGGAGCTGAAAGTTATCAGTTGTTGGTATCGGTTTTAAAAACAGTTATCGTGCATCCCTACATAGAAGTAATTACTCACTGATACCCTTACTTTTAGTTGTATCAGCAAATATTTCTGATACTGGTATCAGAAATATAAAACAGATATAAAATATGAACTATGACAATATCAACAGAATTTAATATTACAGACTAGGATATTAAAGTCATTCTCTCTCAGAGAAATCAAGTCTTTAGTCCAAGCTGAATGAAACTTTCATCTCTTGTTTTTCCATCGATTTCAGGTTGAAGTTGATGGGCAGAAATTTAAAGGAAGGGGCTCTAACAAGAAGGAAGCGAAGGCCTATGCAGCCCTCGCTGCTCTAGGAGAAGCTGTTCCCAGACGACAGCGGAGTTTCAAACACTAACAGAAGTCCTGACAAGAAGAAGGTCACCTACACTGACATGGTAATTTAACTAGCAGTGGTTCTTGAACAAAAATCCATCTCAACTTGATTTGAATTTTTTAACAAGTGCTTACGTTTTCTACTGTTTCCTGTTCAACAGCACATTCCAGGATTTGGCACCATTCGTGGCATCCCCTCAGATTGTGGGTCCCGTAGCTGGGGTCCCACCAGAGAGAGCCGAGGCAAACCGTTCATCTCAGGACCGAGCTATAACAAGAGTAAGGAATCTTACGCTAACAATGTGGCAGCTTTTACACATGTGCAACAAACAATTCTCATGCATATGAAAACCACTTAAATAGCATTTCTTTCATTTATTTTTAAAAGCCAACTACAGTTATGAGAACAGCACTGAGCCCGGCTACCGTAAGTATCTAAATATCTGTCGGCTCTGTGCAGAATGAATTTGGACTTTTGTGGTGTGATGACTAATGTGCTTTCAGTTTTTTTTTTGTGTGTGTGTGTGTGTGTGTGTGTGTGTGTACTCTTACTTTAGAGTGACAGTTTCTTTCTTTAAATAAAAAAAAAAAAATGAATAATTTCCTTCTTTCTTAAAATATTTGCCTGTATGATTATATTTAGGCCCTCTCTGTCTTGGGTCAGAACAACATTTAAAGATTGAGTATTGAGTCTTTTAGATCATCCTTTAAGTAAAGATGTCAATAAATTCATTTGGTTTTATACTCTGTAAAGTGAATCTTTTAGCTTTTTCTGAATGAACTGTTTAAGCATAAGTATTATTTGTATTCTTTTCTTAACAATGTAACAAACGAACTTAATGCAACTAAAAGGAGGAATATAAAAAGAGATGATTAATCCAAAACATAATGAATAAGAAAATTATATATTTAAAAATGAAACGGATATTTCCAAGAGCTATCACAAAGAAATGTTTTGAATTGTAAAATGGTTCAAAACTTAAAGGCAGTTTATATCTGAAAGTCAAATAGTTGTAGGTTGTCCAAGTGTTTCTGTGTACCTTGACTGGATTTGTAACTGTGTTTTTGTGTGTTAGTTATTGCTTAGGTTATGGCTTATAGGCTTTACAGACCAAGCATAGCATTTTCTTTGCTCATTGCTAAGATGAGGATCCTGGTCGATTTAGTCAAAAAGGAAAGGGAAAAGCAGTGCTCTGAATATGTCTGGGTTGTGATGCAGACCACAGTTGCTCTGTGTTTTAAAGATGGTGGTCTTTCAGGAGCAGGAGGGACCACCAAAGTGCTATGTCATACATTTCATGTTAGTTCACATACATTCAGGCTTCCTTTATTCTGCTTTCTGAGCCTTGATCGATGCCTCATCATTTCTGGCTTTGCTGTGACAATGCGCTCTAGATTATGCGCATATGCTTTGTGGCTGAAAATAATTAACAATAAAATGAATATATATATTATGAATTTTATTTATATATATGTGGTGTGTGTATATATATATATATATATATATATATATATATATATATATATATATATATATATATATATATATATATATATATATATATGTGTAGATAGAATAGTAGATAGATAGATGATAGATATCCAATTAATCCATTTTTCGAACCAGTAACCTTCTTAATCCGATATTAATCACGATATTCAAATAATAAGGAATATAAATGTATATTAATATATAGAGATATATATATTAAAGATATATATTTATATATATATACGCATATATATATATATATATATATATATATATATATATATATGGCTGGACAACGATTAAAATCTTCAATCACGATTAATCGCATTTTTCCCTGATTAATCACGATCAATCGTATTGTATACGCAAAATCAAATAATGAATTCAAAAGTAGTGTAAAATGCATTTTATATAAATGTTCTGCTGCCATATGAACTGCCATAAAATTTGTTGTTCAAACACTTTTAACATCAGCACTTGTCAGTAACACATATTTAGTGTAATCTCATCTTAAAAAATGTCAAATAAAATAAAGCTTATTGCCACTGTCAGGACATTAATGTCATCCTGTTTTTATAAAAAATAAAAAAAAGTTACCAAACAAAATCCAACAAAATGATTGTGTCTCAGCACAATCAGAACATTAAAACAGGTCATTTCTGAGGTAACAGCAGAAACTTTTAACGGGGAGTTCAACTTGTCAGTTGTTACAAATAACCTTGTTTCTGTTGAATCCTCCGTCTGGGAGAACTTTAAAATGAAAATGTCCATGTTAAAGTTCAGTAACTTTATCAATCCGTGTATCAATCATTCTTTCCATTTTCAATTGTCAAAAATAAAAAAATTAAAAAGTGACATTTTATTACATTTTTCGTTTTTTAATCTAACACAAAAACACTAAAAAAAATGCCTGTTTTATATATAATATATATATATATATATATATATATATATATATATATATATATATATATATATATATATATATATATATATATATATATTTCAATTTTTAGAAATTAAAAAAGGTGCCAGAGAACTGAATTTATTTTATAATTGAGGACTGGACTTTCTGTTGTCATTACACATCTGTGCCACTAGATGGAGCCGCACTGCAGTAACCAGCTAGAGAACAGCAGGACAGTGAACACATGGAGCAGATCTGATGGAACATGGAGGAATGACCACAAAGTTTTGTTGCAGTCCAGAATTTAAATATTTTTTTTCAGACAGAATTGTTAATATTGCTACCTGAGTCGCTAGCCGAATTGTAAAGTACACAGATTTTTACCGTTCTCCATGTCGGTTTTAGCTTTTCCTTGTGTTTTTCCAGTTCGGCAGCAGCCAGAAACAGACTTTTCTAAACAAAAGCATGTGAGCAACATGCGTTGATGCGTGACAAAATAAATGTCGGCGTTAATAAATGAATGCGTTAACGCGTTAATAACGCGTTAACTTGCCTAGCCCTAATATATATATATTAGGCCTGGGCCAAAAAAATCGATTTTTATATTAATCGTGATTTTTTTTCTGGGGATTTTGAAAAATCGATTCTCGTACAAGAAACGATTTTATTTATTTAATGGTGGGGGTAAAGAGTTCAGGTGGCTCCGTGGAAATACTCCGCTCGCTGGGCTCCACCAGTCTCTCTTGTCATCTACACTTCTGGAAATAGAAGCACGTGTGTCACATAGTAGCCCGAATTTTTTAAATATTAAAACGTATTTAATTTTTATATTTATTATTATTATTTAATAATTAAAATAATAATAATATAATAATAATGCAATACTTGTTTAATCAGAATCGCAATATAAATCGAATCGGGACCCAAAAATCGTAGGAGAATCGAATCAGCACAAAAGCGTATCAGGCCTAGCCTAGCCCTTATGACCAGTTAGCCTAAACATCATGCTTTTGGAGTGTGGGAGGAGGCCGGGAGTAGCCTGAGGAAATCCATGCCAACACAGGGAGAACATGCAAACTTCAGACAGAAAGACCCATCTGAACCAAGATCCAACTGAACCTTTTAGTTGTGAAGTGACAGTGCTAACCACTGCGCTACTGCGCTGCCTGTCACAACGCATCCAAGTAAAGAACATGAGCAGAAACTGCAACACTAGAGGAGGACCTGCAGATGATAGGCTGTGTTAATGCTGTCAAGAAGATACTCGGTGCATCACGGGAGTCCCCCCCCCAGCAGCCTCAAAAAAAGGAAAGAAAGATGGTGTTAGAAACCTTTTAATTTTGCATACCGTTGACATTCAGGCCTCGCTCTGCCTTTCAGATAAAATGTATGACGGTGCAAGCAATGCCTCGGGCAAAAACGCTGGTGGATCAAGCAGCAACGCTGGTTATGGGACCTTTTACCCCGAGGGCAGCTCCGCCTACTCCTCCCCGCCTGTTTCCAGTTCCAGCAGTACGAAGGGACAGAACTACTGCGCCATGCCGCCCCCTGCTGATCAGGAGAGTCCGTACAGCTACGGGTACGGGGACGAGAAGAAGAAGATGCTGACCCAAGGTCACGGTGAAGGTCAGGGGGGAGGCTCCTCCACGTACAGCACGGTTTATCCCAGCTCTGTGACCGGAGGCCAGGGCTTTAATAATTATGGTAAGGTCACAATGTTACACTGAACTTTAGCCAGTGACTGAAGTTCTAAACTGTTTTCCTAGCAGATAAATAAACTAATACCTTCTGGTTTGATCCGTTTCCACAGGCTGGGGAAACCAGTCGTCTTGGGGAAACCAGCAGGGATACATGTACCAGGGCTTTGGAGGACAGAGCCAGGACTCGTACTCTAGTTACAATAAAATGAATTACTGATCGTCTTACCCCACATTACTGTCTTAAGTCTGAAATGTGACTTCTGTGAAGAAAAAAAAAAGATGTTGGCATTTCTCTGTAACTGGAATTTTGCTGTTTTGTTACTGTTCATCCAAGTTTTTTTTTTTTTTTTGTGACATTTGGTCATTTGGTTGTCAGCTAAATCTGTTTTTTTTTTTTCTCTAAATCACCACATCCATCTTTTTTTGTTGTTGTTTTTATTTTAAAGATCACCTGTATAGGTTCTGTAGCAGAACATCAAGTCTGCTTGTAGTTTTGAAGTAAAGATGTATTCATGTTATTCTTGTGTCAGTAAAGATGCTTTAACCTTTCTTTAAAAGTTAAATTACTCTTATTTTGAGGTTAGAGGAGCCCTATTTTCTGTTTCTGATTTAAAGGTGTAACTAAGATCAACTTGATAGTTCCTTGAAAACCCAAAAAACATGCCACGTATTATTACTGGGCATGCTGTGACCAGTTCTTGGCATATATGCACTCACAACATTTGAATTGTTGTATAATCACTTTTGTTGACTAATGTGAGAAAACTAGGGCAGTATAGAAATTGAAAATACAACATTCTTAAAAGTTTCTGACTTCAAGGGACACTGCAAATCATACTCTTACAGGGCTTCTCCACATTTAATGTTGCACTAGCACAAAATTTGAGTAAATGAATAAAAGCATTGTGGTTCAGTTTAGTATTATGTGTATAGGCTGAGATGTACCTATATACTGGCATTGGATTCAATCAAGCACCAGAATTCTGGATTCCATACATCTTGTAATGTATTTTCATGCTGTATTAACTAGGGATGCACAATAATAATAATTAAAATAAATAATAATAATTAAAATCCGATACCGAATAACTTTCAGCTCCTAAAGGCCGATACCGATAACACACACGTATACCTAAGATCATTACATCAATACTATGAACAAAATCAAAAATAGTTTTGACTTTTTAAATGAACAGATATTTATTTTTTCTAATGAAAAACTATTGTCAAGTCTCTCAAACATTTTAATAAAGCTATCAAACAAACCTATTTGATATCTCACATTAACTTAAATAAGGTTCATTACTGACTGATATAAAAAATAAAGGCTCCTTGAACTGATGGAAATACATGCATCAGAATTACTAACTGAAAAAAAATTAACATTTAAAGGATTTTGGCTTGTGGTTCCATTTAAATTAATACCTTTAATTTAAGTAAATGAGGTTCAGTAGTTTTTGTTTTTTTAATATCATGGAAGCTTTAGATGAGAGGAATGAGGGGGAGGGAGACTGTCGCTGGCTAGCGCACGTTAGCATTAGCTTCCGTTAGCTCACGTTAGCGTGATTTCAAAACTCCATGGAAGTGATTGTTATGTTGTAGGTGGCTGATCAGGTTTTACGTATTAAAGCTTGTGCTTCCCTCCTCGGTAGAATTCACTCGGAGGATTCGTCACAAATAACCACCAAACTATCTTCTTCTGAAACTTTAACGAAGTTCCACGCCGCCATGTTTGTTGTGATCAGCGCTGTGCAATGCAGGCTGCATTCAAGGTGTAACGTAAATTCCGACGTTCCCTCGTTTGCTAGTCGTTCTTTCAGCCTTTTCTATTTTTTCTTTTTTATGTGTAACATGTGGGAAAATACTGTGAATATCAATTCAAGTTAGCAACTATAAAATTATAACTGAGTTAACGAATTATTTTCTGGCATGAGGGGGTATTCTTGATTTTTCCTGATTGAGTAATCGTTTTTCTGATTATGCCGACGTCACTTGAACATAACATTCACTGCCGGTCCTTTAAGGCTCAGAGGGAGCGAGGCACTGCCGTGTTGACAGAAATATATAATGTTATCAGGGCTATTCGTCGTGATATCGGAGTTATCGCGATGACGTCATAATTTCTTGTTATCGGCCCGATAGTTATCGTGCATCCCTAGTATTAACTTTTGAGACATTCTAACATCTCTTAAAGATAATTTAAGGACAAAAGTCATTTTCTTATTCAAACAAACAACTCTGTGTCAAATGGCTGGCTTTCATGTGACCAAATAAATGTTTTCTAAAGACGGCTTGATATAGATTTGAAAAAAGTAAACTTAAAAATACCTTTACATAGCCTCAGTGTTTTAACTATTAGGTTTTTGCATGAAAGTACAAAGATAAAAACATGTTTGTGACACAATTGTAAATTGATGAAAATATAGATAAACATTACATCTTAAATGTTGCCACATTACAGGAATCCATCCAGACAGAGGCAGACAACACAATTCGACTACGACTTGACCCGTATTCAAATAGACTTTGCATTTCCTGCTTTGAAATTATACATAAACACGGATCACAAGATGAGAGGACAAAAAAAGGTAGGAAAACTGTGATTAATGCTTAAATGGAAAAACGAGTCTAGACATCAACTATAATAGCCATTGTGGATCACATGTAGCAAGGATGACCCCCCCCCATCCCGACTGAGTCAGGATGTGAGCAATGATCATGCTCTTCCAAGACCACTGATAAAAGAAAAAGAGGAGGAAGTGGAGGACAGAGTCGTCCTGAGCACATCTGTTATCAGCAGTGAGTGTTTACCTTCGACATTTTTAATCATTGTTCACATTCTTGTATCTAACTTTTGCTCCTAACCTTTGCTCATGCAGATTATTTTTTTTTATTAAAGCTGTGTGGTTTTGTGGCGTTGCAGCTCCATTTATTTAAAACAGTCAGAGATGCGACGCTTCCTTGTTTTGACGCTCCTCTTACCTCCCCAGCCGTGTAGACGGGGCCTCGCTGACTGATTGACTTCTATCAACTCCAGCTGGGACAGGTGAACTTCAGTCTACAGCCAATCACAGGTCACCACCAGGCTTAAAAACAAACATACTGGGAGCTGTGGTTGCTGTCTAGTGAGGCCTGTGTGGTGAGATGTTTGCTCGAACTTGTTTTATGTTCTGCTTTCTCTTTCTTTTTCTGCTTGTGTAGGAGCTGCACTTCCTGTTTCTCTTCAGTAGTTAACGGACTCTTCTTTGTTTGAAGATGGCTCTTAATCTTTTATTGGTCCTAAGTGTCGCTGTCCCTCTGAGCCGTTGCTATCCTGCAGCTTTCCAACAGCCTGGAGCAGAGCAGCAGTAAGTCCTGCTTCACGTTAGCGCTCGTGTGTGTGTTACTGTGAGGTCTGTAAGTACAGATGAGTTTTGAATCATTAACAGGAAACAGAAGCTCCATCAGGTTTCTGGCCGTCGGTGACTGGGGGGGGGTGCCGTATCCACCTTATGTCACTGCCGTACAGAAAGCCACGGCTCATGAAATGAGTAAAGTAGCAGAGCAGATGGGAGCCGACTTTGTTCTGGCCCTCGGTGATAACTTCTACTACAAAGGTGTCAACAGCGTGGATTCGCCACGCTTTCAGGTTGGTTGAGTATCTAACATCTAACCAAAAAGTTTTTTGGAAGTTTTCCACTTTGAGAGTACAGTCTGAACAAGCTTCCAATATAAGAAATACTTGACAGTATCTTAAAACTAGGAGCCCTTTTGGTCTACAAATGGTTCAAGTTGGTGAAATGTTCAAATAAAAAGTGGAAAAACAAACGAACAAAACAACTTCTCAAAAAAAAAACCAGGGGTAAATGATCAATATCTGATTGTGAACAATTCTACTCGTACATGTTGTACTGCAGGTTCTGAAATATCAATAGTCCAACAAGCCTTCTGACAAATCTAAGTCCTTTATAAAATTAATAAAAGGACTCCAGATCCTCTCAAAAAGATATTGTTTGGATATCCTTTTCTTTTATTTGCTGGTTCGGGCTAATTAGTCTCAAAAATCGCAGTAGACTCCAGGGGATGATCAAAATGTGCAGTAAAATTGTTGGCACCCCCCTGACAGAAATCTCGGCCTTGCATAAAAGCAGGTCCTTAAAGAAGGCAAGACTGGTCTTCTCTGACCCGAGCCACCCCTTGGCATCTGAAATTAGGTTGCTCCCCTCCAGACGGAGATTTCAGATGCCAAAAATAAGAACGAACAGATTTAAAAAATCCTGGGTTCCGGTGGTTATTGGCCTTTTAAATAATGAATAGTTTTTTACCCCCCTTTTAAGACGTACTGCACTGTGGGCAACTAAGCTAACTTAATTTTATCTCTGTTTCTATTATTTTATTGCTTTTTAATTGTCTTGTTCTTATCAGTGTCGTGCATATTATTGTTGTTGTCACTGTCTTGCTGCTAATGCACTGTTAATTGCCCCCTGGGGACAATAAAGCGCATATATGTATATGTATGTGTGTATGTATTCCTTCCAGCGGTAAATTAGATAACATCTGCCTTAACCATTGGGTGACGCTCGGTCTGTTGACATTTTTCCAAGCCAAAGCTATACACTTTTTTGCAGATAGCAGGCTAATATCTATAAAAGTGCATTCTAATTTACTAAAGTTAAAATGAACTTTTTACTGTGAAAGCAATGATGCTGTTTTTTATTTATTTTTTTGAATAATCCCTACCAGGAAACGTTTGAGTCTGTGTACACTGCAAAGTCCCTCGGAGTCCCCTGGTATATTCTAGCTGGCAACCATGATCACGCAGGGAACGTGAAAGCTCAGATCGAGTATACGCACAGATCTGACAGATGGTGAGCAGGATGTGGCGTTGACACAATTTCAATCATTTCAGAGTTGAAAATGAAACTTTTTCTCTCTCTTTATAAACTGTTAGGAAGTTTCCCTCTTACTACTACGAGCTGAACTTCCACATTCCTAACACGGGGAAGACTCTGAGCATCATCATGCTCGACACCGTCATGCTGTGTGGCAACTCTCTGGATTACGAGGACGAGAAGCCCAAAGGGCCGCTGCATGCGCTGGATGCTAACCGACAGCTGCTGTGGCTGCAGGACAGGCTGGCCCGGTCCACGGCGGACTTCCTGCTGGTGGCGGGCCATTATCCCGTCTGGTCCGTGTCTGAGCACGGGCCCACGGAGTGTCTGCTGCAGAAGCTTCATCCTTTACTCATCAAATACAACGTCACTGCTTACCTCTGCGGTCACGACCACAACCTGCAGGTGAGTCCAGGTGTTATGGGGTGTTCGTGTGGTGACCTTTGACCTTACAGCGTTGCCTCCCTGTCTCCCAGTACATCGAGGAGCACGGGGTGGGCTACGTGGTGAGCGGTGCTGGGAACTTCCTGGATCCTGACATCCGGCACTGGAACCACGTCCCCAAAGGCTCTTTAAAGTTTTTCACCGGCCAGGCTTCAACTCTGGGAGGCTTTGTTCACGCAGAAATCACAAAGAGCAAGATGTTCCTGACCTTTTTCCAGGCTAAAGGTACTTCTCTGTATCGTACGGTTCTCTCCCAGAGGAAGATCAACTAGAGTGGGACAGCTATTGCTTGCAAACTGGCTTAATTTGTAACTTACATTTTTTTTTTTTTTTTTAAACTTGGCCATTACACTTCAAAGGCGCTTGGCATTTTAAAAGGCTCTTATATGTGAATTTATTATATGCCGAATAAATGTTTAAATAATACTTTGACTCTAGAGTCTTGGTCTGTTACATGAAGGTGCAGATTCATTTGTGTGTGTAATTAAACTATTTTCAGAAATGGCTGTGATCCACTCTTGGAGGAAGCCAGTTCACTATTCATGTTGACCATGAAGAGAAGACTTTAACTAGGCATCAGTTCCCAAACAATATAAAAGTGGTGATGCAACCTCCAGTCCCTCAAACAACACTTTGCTAAGAACTGTCAATCAACAATGGCTGAAAAGAACTGAATATATGTATACAGTGATCCCTTATTTTTCGCGGTTAACGGGGACTGGCGCCCCCCCACCCCACAAATCAAAATCCGCAAACTGGAGCCGGAGCCCCCCCCGACCCTCAATGTGTTTAAAAACCCCAAAAAAGTAGCGAAACAAGACAAAGGCTCAACTGTGGTCTTTCTGTTACCTCCACAGCCTCTGGTCTCTGAACCGTAGTAAACAAACTGCTGGTATTCTGCTATTTTTGGCTCGTAATTAGCGGCTAACACGCCAACAACAACAAAAGAAAAAGTCCGGTTTTCTCTGCATGGAACGGGAACTTTATTCTGGCACTGCAGGAACTTGTAACATCACACAGGTTGTATTGTTGGGCTCCTGTCGGTTAACAGAGAATGTAAATCTATACACGCTGGGCTGCTGTTGATGCTAACAACCAGGGGCGCCGCTAGGGATTTTGGGCCCCATGAAAAGAATCTTTACCGGGGGCCCCCCAACACAGCGGCGAAATTTGTTGATGCTATTTTTGATCATCATTGGGGGCCTCTCTGGGCCCCCCTCAATCATGGGCCCCTATAATCCGTATCCTTTACCCCCCCCCCCCCCCCCCCCCCCCCCCCCCCCCCCCCTTTTCGGCACCCCAGCTCACTACACTTTACATCTAACCCTGTTTTCATTCTGCCGTCCCATACACACTACATTACCCATAAGGCCACCTTCTTAAAGGGGCCAGGCTGGCTCACAACATTTCTTTGCTGTGAGAACAACATCCTGTGATTTAAATATATATATATATATATATATATATATAAATTTTCTAAAAAATCCGTGAATAACTAAAACCACGGAACTTTGATAGAAAATTGATAGAAACAATTTGGGAAAGCTGGAAGTGCTGGCAGTGTCCTTGAACTCTAGAGATTAATGCATTAGCATGTTTATACCTTGGCAACCAATGAGCTAATGTCAAGTGTAGCACAGGTGAAAATTCTTGGAAGAAAACACATTTGCCAACAGTTCAATATCTTCAGTGGAGATGCTGTCCCTTACAGCGTCAGACCTGTCAAGTATCATGTTCTGGCCGCGAAAGTCTCGTATTTTACTCTTCTCTCCCGCCGTCCTCCTGTATTAGTATTTTCCTGTAAATCTCCCATATTTTAACCTGCGTTATTAAAAAAATACCACCACAGCAGCTACTACAGGTGCTGTAGGTGGTAGATGTCGCGATCACTGCCACAGCAGCAGCTACTACAGGTGCTGTAGGTGGTAGATGTCGCGATAACTGCCACAGCAGCAGCTGCTACAGGCGCCGTAGGTGGTAGATGTCGCGATCACTGCCACAGCAGCAGCTGCTACAGGCGCCGTAGGTGGTAGATGTCGCGATCACTGCCACAGCAGCAGCTGCTACAGGCGCCGTAGGTGGTAGATGTCGCGATCACTGCCACAGCAGCTGCTACAGGCGCCGTAGGTGGTAGATGTCGCGATCACTGCCACAGCAGCAGCTGCTACAGGCGCCGTAGGTGGTAGATGTCGCGATCACTGCCACAGCAGCTGCTACAGGCGCCGTAGGTGGTAGATGTCGCGATCACTGCCACAGCAGCAGCTGCTACAGGCGCCGTAGGTGGTAGATGTCGCGATCACTGCCACAGCAGCAGCTGCTACAGGCGCCGTGGGTGGTAGATGTCGCGATAACTGCCACAGCAGCAGCTGCTACAGGCGCCGTAGGTGGTAGATGTCGCGATCACCGCCACAGCAGTAGCTGCTACAGGCGCCGTAGGTGGTAGATGTTGCGAGGTTATTGGGGGTGGAGAAACAAAGCCAGCTGCCTTCCTCATCTTGTGCTGATGTGTATAAAATATCACCTTTTGATTCCATCTCTTTTAGACAGTGCAACATAAAAAAAAAAAAGAAATTATTCTGTTGTGGGGAAAAAATAATGAATTTATACTTTAATTCATAGGTTTCACAAATGGATGTACAGGCCAGAAAACACAACTTCTTATTCTATTATATGAAGTGTTGGCTTAGAGATTTTTTTACTCTTTGGCTGTTCTGTGGTCTTGACTAAAAGCTATTAAAGGTTTACTGACTGTAGGTGAGGGCCATCCCTATTCAGATAGGATGAATTACTTGATGTGCCGATCTGTCATTACTGAAGAAGGTGGTTGAGGTCATCTAAAGAATAAAGGACAAGTGAGGATCACCTAAACCTGATTTATGTAAATCTCCCTGTAGACCAAAGGAAAACTGCTAGGTTGCACCTCAGTCACTGATTAGACAACATCTAAACCAAAGACTGGATGGAAGATGGATATAGCTAGACTATATTCCAGAGGAAGAGATACCACTTTGTGGTGAATAATTGTTTGAAATAATTTCTCTCATCAGGCCCTTTCCTTGTGCTCAAAATAATCAGCAAACTGGCAGATTAAGTTTAAAATGTAAGTGGCTTTTTTTTTTCTTAGAGTAACGTGTGTGTGTGAACATAATGTGGCAATGAAAATTCAGAATCAACCATCCCTTGTCTTCATCTAAAACACCACTTAGATCACACTATTGGAAAAATGATTGGCCTTAGCTGATTGATGATTGAACAAAGCAACTCTAAATACTTGATCATCACAAGTTGTTTAGCATCTAACACTAGACGAGCACAGTTAATAAACTAAGCAAACCTAAAGATCAATCTCCGAGTAGAAAAATAAGAGCTGAAGGTGACTGGTGGTAGCATCGCTAGCTGCAACCCAAAGGTTTTACTCTAGCTCCTTTGTGTTTTGGGGCATTGATATGTCAACATATTGATCTCCCTTTTTAATTTAGAGGTGTGAATGCATTAGGATGAATTTTTGACCTGAACAAGAATTTTGAGTTTCCAAGCGGAAGCTTCAAAACCTTCAGGATTTGGAGATGGTCTGCAGAGAGGAGTGGACGAAAATCACTCCTGATGTGTTCAAACCTAGTAAGCAACTACAAGAAACGTCTGACAGCTGAGCTGACAACAAGGGTTTTACCACCAAGGATTAGATCATGTTTTGCTAGCGGATCAAATACTTATTTCCCTCAATGACTTGCAAATTCATTTTTATTTTTCATTTCATGTAATTTTCTTAAATATTTGTTCAATATTCTTTCTATAACTGTTAAAATAAAGCTGCCATAGAAGTCTGAGACTGTTCATTTATTTCTTAGTATGACGACTGCCAAAATCAGCGGGGGATCAAATACTTATTTCCTCCACTGTACAGATGCTTTCAACTGGATGTGCCACTTGGATGCTATGTCTCCATCACAATCATCTGCCACTGAATTAATACATTTTAACAATAAAGAAATTAATTGTTTGTTGTTGTGACTGCTGTGGCTTTTTATTTAAAGTAAATGAGTTCAATGCTCAGTTTCTCACATTTACCCATCTCAGCTGTAACTGAGCAAGAGGTGGGCCCGGTAAACCCTAGACAGGTTGTCACTCACATTTACATGGTATTTGGATATCTAAAACAAACATTCTTAAAAAAAAAGTGTTTAGTTTCAAGATGTAACTTACATAAAACATGCATTAAAAAAAGAAATGGTACATTACTAGAAAATTACCTTCAAAATCAATATCAACAGAGTTGCTCATTACATCATGACAGCACAAGTGTAAAAAATGTCCATCTGATGAGAAATTTAAATCCACACACTTAGTAAATACGACTCATTTAATAGGATATATCGCCAAGCTGAACCAGCCAGTAAGAAACAAAATTTTTTTTTTTCTGAACAAAAACTAAAGAACCAAACAAACTCTGTTCATATAGGGAAAGATTTTACCTAAGCCAATTACAACACAACACTTCGATCTTATTGCTAACTTGTGCTCTCCCCAAGGAAAGGCAGGGAACATCTGCTATTAAAGTGTGTTTCTTTTTCATTTTTTTCCTTAAACCTCCAAATCCACATTAAAAATTCACTTTTTCATACACTTTCAATTTAAAACTCTTAACCATACATAGGCTGAACTTAATGCTCTAGACCAGTGGTCTCCAACCTTTTTTGCGCCATGGATCGGTTTAATGTCAGGAAATATTTTCACGGACCGGTCTGTAACATGTGCTGCAGATAAATACAACAAAATAAAATGATACGACCGGCATAAAAACGGTGGTATTTTCTCTATATTATAATAAATGTAAATCCGCTGTGTATTCAAATGCAACTTTATAAGAAGGGCCCTTGTAACATCGCACCAACAACAGAACATCCGTAACATTCTTTGGAAAGACACTTCCTTAATATGTTTGTTTTACTCAGTTTACCACGCGACCGAGAGACAGGTCTTGAAGTCGTCACGTGTCAAGAGTATGTCATAGACGGGTGTAATGGACAGATTCCGGTCATTTTTCAAAATAAAACATAATTTAGACTAGGATAATAAATCGGTAATAAACGGTAATAATGGAAGTTATTTTTTCTCTGCGGCCCAGTAACAAATGACCCACAGACCGGTGTCAGGCCGGGGACCGGGGGTTGAAGACCCCTGCTCTAGACAGGTACAGGGTGGACAAGTGCTGGAGTCATCACAGGTGCAGCAGGAGGAGCTTCTTTGCCTTTGTAACCCAGTGACAGGATGTGTTTCTGCAGGTGTGTGATCCACTGTTCTTGAACGGAGAGAGGTCCATGAAACACTTCTTCACAAAACCTGAACAGAACACAAACAGGGGAGAGGAAAAAAGATGCATATTGGTCTCCCAAAAAATTTTGCAGGCACATTAGCTGTGTGTGAAATTTACATAATTTATGGGTGCTGTGCATTGGTACATAAAACTGGCTCAGTAGCACCACCTTCTTTCCGTTTATCAATGAGCCCCTTCATATGCTTTCCCCGAGACATGAACATTGTGGGACTGATGCATCAGTCTCAGACCTAAAAAAAAGTCTCTTGGACCCATGCTCCAACTCCCACAGGAAGTTTACAATTTTGAATGGAATATGCAGTTTTTCCAGTATTTTGACCATTTCCAGGCCTCATACTTTAACACACTTTTTGCCAGAGGGCATGATGGTAGTGACGTGGCAAAGTTTGGCAAAGAGTCTCTATGAAAGAGAAATGGGCTGTAACTTGGCCATACATTGTTTAATCTGGTCCAAAAGGGATGAGTATGATCATAGTTCCATCCTGAACACATAGAACCTGTAATATTCAGGAAAGGTTGTAGCACCAACTATTGGCAATAGGAATGTCATGTTTTGGATTAGGCATCCCTGCTCCGAGTGGGATAAATTGACACACATCAAACCGGTTCAAATCAGTAGTTAAGAGATTGAAGATGATTGACAGTGAAAACTGTAACTTTTTATCAAAGGGCGTTGCTGTGACAGTACAGCGACGTTCAATTTCTTACAATAAATAAAAAAGTTGTTCACGTGTTGTCCAATCTGTCCCAAAAATCCATATATTTGATGATTCTTCCTCTCTGAATGAGTGTATATGACAATCTTAGATTAACTCCATAGCGCCACCACCGGGTTAAACTGTTAACGTTCCGACGGCCCACCCGTCCGAATATCTGTAGTTTCCAAAACTAAACCGTAATTTACACAGCTCATATGTTGTCAACGCCTTTGTCACACCACAAACAAACAAACAAGCAGTTACGAAATCGACGCAAATCACCTAATGAGCGTTATAAAAGTCGTCCGATCAAAAATATTCCCACAAAAATGGTCTGGTTGAACTCACAAAGGTCCAGTCGATCCAATCCAGTAAAGTATTTAGTCCAAAATGCATTATTATACCAGAAAATATCCACAAAAACGCCACTGGTAGCTGGTCGGTGTTCAGTAACTTCCGCTTATTCTTCATCATAGAACGCTTTATCCTGTGTTGACATACGTTTCTGTGGTGTTAAAATGGAGGGGGTCATATGAACTTTCGATTGACACTTCATACAGCCATACAGCAGCTTCCCTGTCCTGTCCACAGCCTACAATAGCCAATAAGGGCCAACGTTGAAACGAAGCCATGTCCTACTTTGCTTCAGGAAAAAACCAGCCAGTTAGAATCAATCGTGCTGATGACTGACGCATTGAATAGCCAATGAAATTCTGAAAACAACGATGTGACGGTTGAGGGGGTGGAGATAACGGGGAAACAAAGAAAGCTGAGTGTAAATGGTAATTACCTAGTCTCATGAACGCGCGTGACCGCGCGTCTCTGCGGGGCGCACGCATTGTGGCTTATTTCTCAGCGTTTTTTCAGTTTGGGAGCGTATTTATTGTAGAAAATGGTGAAAAGGACTGTCCAAGAAGGAAGAGAAGGAATTTGCTCGTCGTGAAAGTGACGTGTCAGGAGAGGGGATCAGATAAGGCCAGATAAGAGAGCGCACGCCTGCGCAGAAGACATTTCCTCCGTCTGAGAAGATTTTGCTCTGCATACGTAAGTATTTAACTAAATTGTGACTTATATTACAGCTTATATTATATTATTACGTATATATTGTATCATACTTGGTAGTATTATTCATATTATATTACGTATTACTGTATATTTCGACATAAACAAGTTTTACTTTGAATAAATACAAAGGCCTTTGTTTGTGTTTGTGTGGGGGGAGGAGTATGTGTGAGTTGTTTGTTGGGGTGTGTGTGTGTGTGTGGGGGGGGGGGGGTGTTTCATTGTACAGTACAAGTAGTACAATACAGAAAAGATGGAAAATTTTGTAAATGACTTATTTCTTTATTTTCACATAATGGGCAGTCATCTGAGGATTCAGATGTGGATTGGGAGCCAGTCAGCAAGTGGTCACATAGAGGGACAAAGGTGCAGATGGACATTGGCAGATGAAGGACATCTCAGTTCCACCAGCTGTGAAGGAGTACAGCCGGTATGTGCTGTATATTCAACTGTGTATTCATATTGAAATGAAACAATTTTTGTGTTGCACATATTTATGTTTTTGTATATATTTTTTTCATTGTTGTTCCAGGTGTATGGGTGGAGAGGAGAGATCCCTCTGCACCAGAAGGCATTCTGGGAGACCCTCACCGTGCAGGTGGCAGAAGCAGGGTCTTCCTCCACAGCCAGACCTGTCCCACCTCCTGCTCCACGTGGAGCACATCACATACTGGTTTTTATCAGTGGGCAGAGGACTACTGGTAGGCTGAAGTGCAGGCACTGTAATGCTAAAACACAGTTGAAATGCTCCTCATGTGATGTGCCTTTGTGCTTGATACCGACTAGAGATTGCTACAGTGACTGGCATGCTGCCAAACTGTAAATGGTTATAATTGTAAATATGCTCAAATATGTGAATAGTTTGCTGTGTTGTAAAAGGTAGTAATTTTTTTTATAAAAATTACATTTTCCACAAACACTTGTTTTGACTCTTTTTATATGCAAAGTTTAGCTTTATGTTTCAGTAACTTTTTTTCAGCAATATTGATAGTGAATCTGGATGTGGGATAGGATACCTCTAAGTGTCACCTTTCATTAGAGGCCAAGATTATGACGATGAAGCGTTCAAGACTTATGTCCTTTTATCCGAGGTATGTGGCCATGTTTATCCAAGTGCCATTTTGGAGTCTCCAAATGGCCATTTTTGGAAACGCCTAGACATACTCTTACAAAAACGTGTGTAATATACTCATTTTTAGTGGTATTGTTATCAAATTTGAACTTGCACTAAGTAAGGCTTCATGCTGTGTGCATTGTGTTTTCCAGCTAATAAGTCACAGCTGCACTCATCTGCAGACATCTGTTTACAAAAAAAATTCAGGCGGAAATAAAAAAAAAATTATATTTCAGTGTGTTCAAACAGATTACTCAATGCTAGTAGCATTTACAGTGATTCTGACAGTTGGGGGAAAAACTTCAGAGTGTTACCTTTCAAAAGAGACCAAAACCATCCATGTGCTACAAACGGTTCAAGAACAGCTTTCAATTTACTTTGGGTATGCCTTGGATAGGTGTTTTATGCAAATTATACAGGAATGGCAAGGAGTTAAAAGAATATGATATTGGTCACAGTATGTCTGATATCCTCTTTGTGCTTAGTCATATCAGGTTGAGAAGTGTACAGAATATTCTCATAAGTGTCCTAATGCACCATACAAAGTTTTGTGGATGTACCTCCAACAGTGCCAGCATTATTTCCAGTGAAACAAGAAGTGGATGGTTTAGTCACACACAAATAAAAAAAATTCATTTAAAATCACCATGTTCCGAGTGAGGCAGGGGACATTGCGTCCGAGTGGGCTATGTTCCGGGCCTCTATTGTTGAGGCGGCCGACCGGAGCTGTGGCCGTAAGGTCGTTGGTGCCTGTCGCGGCGGCAATCCCAGAACTCGCTGGTGGACACCAGCAGTGAGGGATGCCGTCAAGCTGAAGAAGGAGTCCTATCAGGCCTTTTTGGCATGTGGGACTCTGGAGGCAGCTGACAGGTATCGGCAGGCTAAGCGGAACGAGGCCTCGGGGGTTGCTGAGGCAAAAACTCGGACATGGGAGGAGTTTGGAGAGGCCATGGAGAACAACTTCCGAACGGCTTCCAAGAAATTCTGGTCCACCATCCGGCATCTCAGCACCTCGACTCGGGACGTTGTGGATCGGTGGAGGGAATACTTCGAAGACCTCCTCAATCCCGCCGACACGTCTTCCAATGAGGAAGCAGAGTCTGGGGACTCAGGGGTGGACTCTCCTATCTCTGGGGCTGAGGTTGCCGAGGTGGTCAAAAAGCTCCTCGGTGGCAGGGCCCCGGGTGTGGATGAGATCCGCCCGGAGTTCCTCAGGGCTCTGGATGCTTAGGGGCTGTCTTGGTTGACACGCCTCTGCAGCATCGCGTGGACATCGGGGACAGTACAGCTGGATTGCCAGACTGGGGTGGTGGTCCCCCTCTTTAAAAACGGGGACCGGAGGGTGTGTTCCAGGGGGATCACACTCCTCAGCCTCCCTGGGAAGGTCTATTCAGGGGTCCTGGAGAGGAGGGTCCGTCGGATAGTTGAATCTTGGATTGAGAAGGAGCAGTGTGGTTTTCGTCCCGGCTGTGGAACGGTGGACCAGCTCTACACCCTCTTCAGGGTCTTGGAGGGGGCATGGGAGTGGGAGTTCGCCCAACCAGTCTACATGTGTTTTTGTGGACTTGGAGAAGGCGTTCGACCGTGTTCCCCGGGGATTCCTGTGGGGGGTGCTTCGGGAGTATGGGGGGCCGGACTCCCTTGTATGGGCTGTCCGGTCCCTGTACGACCGGTGCCAGAATTTGGTCCGCATTGCCGGCAGTAAGTCGGATTCGTTTCCAGTGAGGGTTGGACTCCACCAAGGGTGCCCTTTGTCACCGATTCTGTTCATTACTTTTATGGACAGAATTTCTAGGTGCAGTCGAGGTGTTGAGGGGATCCTGTTCAGTGGCCTCAGGATTGGGTCTCTGCTTTTTGCAGATGATGTGGTTCTGTTGGCTTCATCGAGCCGTGATCTACAGCTCTCGCTGGAGCAGTTCGCAGCCGGTTGTGAAGCGGCTGGGATGAGAATCAGCGCCTCCAAATCCGAGACCATGGTCCTCATCCGGAAAAGGGTGGAGTGCCCTCTCCGGGTTGGGGATGGGGTCCTTCCCCAAGTGGAGGAGTTTAAGTATCTCGGGATCTTGTTCACGAGTGAGGGAAGGATGGAGCGGGAGATCGACAGATCGGTCGGTGCGGCATCTGCAGTGATGCGGGTGCTGCGCCTGTCTGTTGTGGTGAAGAGAGAGCTGAGTTGGAAGGCGAAGCTCTCAATTTACTGGTCGATCTACGTTCCTACCCTCACCTATGGTCATGAGCTCTGGGTAGTGACCGAAAGAACAAGATCGCGGATACAAGCGGCTGAAATGAGCTTCCTTCGCAGGGTGGCCGGGCTCTCCCTTAGAGATAGGGTGAGAAGCTCGGTCATCCGGGAGGGGCTCAGAGTAGAACCGCTGCTCCTCCGCATCGAGAGGAGCCAGATGAGGTGGCTCGGGTTTCTGGTTAGGATGCCTCCTGGACGCCTCCCTGGTGAGGTGTTCCAGGGCACGTCCCACTGGGGAGGAGGCCCCGGGGAAGACCCAGGACACGCTGGAGGGACTATGTCTCTCGGCTGGCCTGGGAACGCCTCGGGATCCCCCCAGAGGAGCTGGAAGAAGTGGCCGGGGAGAGGGGGGTCTGGGCCTCCTTACTCTGGCTGATGCCCCCGCGACCCGACCTCGGATAAGCGGAAGAAGACGACGACGAACATTTAAAATCACCCGTTTGTTCTCAGGAAGTGAGGTTGAAGGATGCAAATCAGCAAATCAGCCCCAGAACATGATGTTGCCACTTCCATGCTTCCCAGGTCTACAAGCTTTCTCCCTTTTTCCTCCAGATGTAACATTGGTCATTATGGCCAAACAGCTCCACTTCAGTTTCATCACACTACAGGAAATGTCTCCAGAAGTAAAGATCTTTGTCTTGGTGTCTTTTTGCAAACTGTAGTCTGGCTTTTGTTCTCCCTGAGTGGCCTTTCAGCCCATGTCGGTGCAGGACAACTTTCATTGTGGATAATGACACTTTTTTACCAGCTTCATCCATCATCATCATCACAAGGTTTTTAGCTTTTGTTGTGAGGCTGATTCGCTTATTTTGAACCAAAACACGTTCATGTCTGGGTCTCTTTGCTGAGCAGTGTGATGACTGGACATTCCCATGATGTTTATGCTTGCATATAATTGTTTGGACAGATGAGCGTGGCACTTACATGCATCTGGAAATTGCACCCAAGGATGAGCCAGACAGTGGAGCTCCATGATTCTCTCTTTGATTTCCTGGCTGATTTCTTTTGATTTTCTAATGATTTCAAACAGGGAAGCAGAGTGTTTGAGGTGTGGCCTTAAATACATCCCCAGGTGTGGAGTAGGCTTGGGCGGTATTACGGTAATACCGTATACTTCCGGTATTTAAAAATAGCAGCGGTATCAGTTTCAATACCGTCATAAAAAATGCAATGAATGATTTCTGTGGTTTAACGTTTAGTTTCTCTCCTGTATCGCTGTGTGTTCTGCTTTATTTTACCGTTTATTCGAGTTCGCTCGCAGCTGCTCTCGGTTTGACTCGTCTTGTTAAGGTACTGACGATAAAAACAACACTTCCTGAGTTTGCTGCTTCAAAATAAAAGCTTCTAATGAAACTAATAATGTTGGACTTTTATGTTGAAGAATTTATAGGAAGTGGAACGTCCCGCATCTGACACTTTACTATAAAGCGCAGCGCACTATAAAGGCAGTTTCAGGCAAAGAGAGGAGCTGGAGCAGAGAAGGAACAGTTAAAACTACAGTGAAAAGCAAGAAATACACAAAAAAAATACCAACTGTAGTTGAGCCAACTTTATACTGAAGCACTGAACTGCTGTTTCGAGGTAAACTCGCCTTTTTTTTTCAGGCGTAAAGCCCCGCGGCGGCGCGTATAATGAGGATGGCTGTTTTGACGCGCGGCGTCCGCCGGTGATGTATGTTCGCCTTAATAGTCGCGGAATTACCGTATACCACGGTAAAATGTGAGGGAAGTTTGACAGTATCAAAATTTGGCTACTGCCCAAGCCTAGTGTGGAGAAGTCATTGACACTATGGAACAGAGCTAATGCTAACAGAGAGACGTTTTCACTCATCACCCTCCCTGCTGCTAAATCATATTATTACTTTTACTAAACGGCAGTTAAATCAATCATCTAACAAACAAAGCAAACTTACCTTGGAGCAAATGTAGGTGTGATTTGTAACTTTTCCCACGTTCAGTTGATTGTGTGGACGGACACATAACTGAACCCACAGCCTGCATTTTTCCACCGTTTGTTTTGGCTTGGAAAAGGGAATAAAAAATGTCCCCTTCAAACGTTCTGGACACCTTGAGTTACTTTTGCAGATCCCCCAGCAGCAATGTTTGACCATTGTGTTATTCTAGTATTATATAATTACTGATGATACGCATCAGAAATATAGCGAATTAACTCAGTCCTTAACGCAGGAGCAGCAACAGTGTCCGACTTAGCAACAGTAACTAGGGAAAAGCGGGAGGGGGCGGTGCTTACCGAAGGGTCAATTAAAGGGACAGCATTAGGCCGGTTTAAGTCATACTTATCTGACAGGTTCCAGTTTGTACATGTTAATGACGTTTCTTCTACACGGACTAGGGTCTGTTATGGCGTCCCACAGGGTTCAGTTCTGGGACCAATCCTTTTCACTTTATACATGTTGCCCTTGGGAAAAATTATCCAGAACCATGGCATAAACTTTTATTGCTACGCTGATTATACGCAGCTGTACTTATCTTGGAAACCAGAGGAAGCAAAACCTTTGGCTAAACTTCAAGGGTGTCTTAATGACATTAAGTCCTGGATGTCCTTTAACTTTTTACTTCTAAATTCAGATAAAACAGAGGTTATTGTCTTTGGTCCCAAACACCTGAGGAATGGATTAACTGGTTTTACGCTGGTTTCCAGCACAGCTGTGAAAAACCTTGGAGTCATTTTTGATCAGGATATGTCATTTAAGCAGCATATTAATCAGGTTTGCAAGACAGCCTTTTTTCATCTCCGAAATATCGCCACGATTAGGAGCATCCTCTCCCAGGGTGATGCTAAAAAATTAACCCATGCGTTTGTCAGTTCTAGACTGGATTATTGCAATGCTTTGTTAGCAGGATGTCCGAAAAGCTCGCTGAATAGCCTTCAATTGATCCAAAACACAGCAGCGAGGGTGCTGACAGGAATCCAGGAATCTCGTGTTAGCCTCCCTCCATTGGCTTCCCGTGAAATTTCGAATTGAGTTTAAAATTCTGCTTCTCGCATATAAGGCCCTTAATGGCCTAGCTCCTCGCTATTTACAAGACTTAATAGCACGTTATGCTCCTAATAGAGCTCTCCGCTCTCAGAGTGCAGGATTACTCGTCGTTCCTAGAATATCTAAAAGTAGATTTGGAGGACGGGCCTTCTGCTACCAGGCACCTTTATTATGGAACCAGCTACCAGTTTGGGTTCAGGAGGCTGATACTATCTCCATCTTTAAAACTAAATTGAAAACATTTCTGCTCAGTAAAGCCTACAGTTAGTCTAAACTATAGTGTGTAGGGGCTAATAGTTATAACTATAGTTGTAGTAGCTCAGACTAGAGTAGCTCGTCTTAATCACAGCTTCGTCATAGCTATGCTGCTATAGGCCTACGCTGCAGGGGGACGCCAACATGATCTGCTGAGTGGTATCTCTACTGCTCTTCCCCCTTTCCTTCCCTTTCCTTCCTCCCTTCCTCCTCCTCCAGCTCATTCCATAATTAATTAGGAGCACCTTGTTACTGTAACTATTTTCTTTCCTGTAGTTTGTTGTACTGTTTTGCCCCCCTTTTTTTCTCTTTTCTTTCTGTATGTCTGCAGGTCAGAGTTTCCTGAGTTTCATGCTGACTTGCAGTTCCATCCTCTGTCCATCCCAGCGTTTACCTCCACCTGTGTGTGTAGATGTGTTCGGGGTGTCGGTTGCCATGGTGACCGGTGATCTAGTCCTCTGAACCATCTCACCTCAGTGCTGCTACCTGCATCTGTTTATGTAGTCATTTCATTAATTTCCTTTCATTCCTTTCCCTTATTTTAAAATAAAGGATATGGACTCTGAATACTGAAAGCAGTTCTTGAGGTGGAAAAAAATTGTGTTAACACACTCTCCTTCATATTTTGAATATATGAGGGTGGAGGGACTGAAGTAAATTGTAAAATTACTGATAGAATTGTATAAGAAATATGCGGCATGAAGTAAAAAAAAAAAAAGTTTCAATATATATTTAACAACACTGTATAACAAAATTTATTAAAATGAAGAATGTCAAAATATAAACATGAAACGCAACATAGGTCCAGCTAGTTCAACTGGAACAAAACTGTTGTGCACAGCCGGGGCAAAAGTTCTCACCCCTACTGTTTCTGTCACTTCTGTTGAGATTTACTCGATTAATCCTAGGCCTAGTATTATTATTATTTTCATAATTGCTTACTTTCTGTTCCTGTTTGTGATGATAATAGATATTTTTAATCCTTCTACCTTGTGAACATCGGCCAGCTACGCTTGAGCAGCCGCTTGTTGCGCTATTGAGAGTAATAGGGTTATAATTCTTTATTCATGGGGGTACTTTCAGATGTTTACGCATAGGCTATTAAATCAATTTGTATTCATAAAATAATGTCTGTGTAGGAACTCTCCCTACCTGGTGTGGACATAGTAATAGCTCTGTCGGCAGATCTTTTATTTTTTTCCCCACAGAGGTTCAGCATCCAAATCTGAAATTTCATTAACCCAGTTCTCATCATCCAAGTCTGAAATCTCTCCTCCATCAGACCACCCCTCGCTCAAGTTTCGCAAAAGCCTCCTAAACACTCTTCATTTTTTCTTTATCCATAGGCTCTTTATTCTTAATCTTTGCTCACTCAAAAATCTGGTCTGTAAAATAGCAAGACTTGTCCCTCTTCTCTCTCGAGACCAGGATATACATTTACCGGCCACTTTATCAGGTACACCTATCCAACTGCTTGTTAATGCAAATTTCTAATCACATGGCAGCAGCTAAATGCATTTAGGCATGTAGACATGGCTAAGACGATCAGCTGCAGTTCAAACTGAGCGCCAGAATGGGGAGGAAAGATGATTTAAGTGACTTTGAACGTGGTATGGTTGTTGGTGCCAGACGCCCTGGTCCGATTATTTCAGAAACTGCTGATCTACTGGGATTTTCACTACAACCATCTCTAGGGTTGACAGAGAATGGTCTGAAAGAGAGAAAATATCCAGTGAGCAGCCGTTCTGTGGGCGCAAATGCCTTGTTGATGCCAGAAGTCAGAGGAGAATGGCCAGACTGGTTCGAGCTGACAGAAAGGCAACTGTAACTCAAATAACCACTCATTACAACCATCTAAATGCACAACACGTCAAACCTTGAGGCAGATGTTCTCCAGCAGCAGAAGACCACACCGGGTGCCACTCCTGTCAGCTAAGAACAGGAAACTGAGGCTACAATTCACACAGGCTCACCAAAATTGGACAAAAGAAGAAGAAGAAAATGTTGCCTGGTCTGATGAGTCTGGATTTCTGCTGTGACATTCTAATTCGGATTCTCGCCGCCTGACCTGGTACGCCAGGGACGGGCGTGCGAAGAAGGAGATCGACCACATACTCGTGGACGGTCGCTGGCGAAACTGCGCCTGAAATCCCAAAGGCTACCCCCATCTAGACGTCGTCTGGATGTTGGTCGTCTGAAGGAAGAAGGCGTAGCCGACGAGTATGCTCGCAGGCTTGGGGAATGTCTTGGGGAGCCCGTTGCTGCGGCACCTGAAGATCTCTGGTCGGGTCTCAAGACCAACATCCTTGAAGTGTCAGATGCCTGTCTTGGGAGTTCTCCCCGGAAGACTAGAGGGTTCCTCACCCGGGAAACACAGGACCTCATCGAGGAGAGTCGCAGGGCGTTGCTCGTTGGCAGGGCCGACAGGTACAGGGAACTGAAGCGTGAGATTGTGAGAGCGGTGCGACGGGACCGCGAGGCGCAGGTCCGTGGGATCTGTGAGACGGTGGAGAGCCACTTGTGGTCGAGTGACTCTCGCCCGGCATACGGAGCTATACGGGCCTTGCGTTCCGCGCGTCCTACGTCGCGCCAATCCACAGTCAGAGCAGCGGATGGAGGGATTCTGACAGAGGCGTCCGAGATCCGGGTTCGTTGGGCTGGATACTTCGAGGAGCTATTCAGGGTGGACCCACTGAGCCAGGGGCTTCCCTGTGCGGACACCGAGCCCCTAGCCCCTGAACCACCCATAGACTGCGATCCGCAGTCTCTCGAGGAAACTCGGAAGGCGGTGGAGCAGTTGAAGGATGGGAAAGCGGCCGGGGTGTGCGGGGTTTGCGCGGAGATGCTCAGGGCTGGTGGGGACTCCGTCCTCCTGTGGTTGCACACTCTCTTGTGTGCCGTTTGGCGCACAGGCGTCGTCCCCACCGACTGGAGAAAGGGCATTGTTGTCCCTATCTGGAAGGGAAGGGGCGACGTACGGGAGTGTAACAACTACAGGGGGATCACGCTCCTCTCAGTGCCAGGCAAGGTGCTGGCTCGGATTCTCCTGAATAGAGTTCGCCACCAGCTGCTCGCTCACCAACGCCCTGAACAGGCCGGTTTCACACCCAAGGGGTCAACCGTGGACCGCATCCTGGCGCTCCGTGTCCTCACCGAGCGCATGCGCGAATTCCGACGTGGGCTGCTCGCAGCCTACGTGGACTTTCGCAAAGCGTTCGACTCAGTGAACCGAGATGTGCTCTGGAGGATTCTAGGTCTGCGCGGAATCCCACCAAAGCTGGTGCAGCTGATTTCCGCCCTCTACTCTGGTACAGAAAGCGCTGTGCGGTGTGGGGGCAATGTCTCCGACTCATTCCCAGTGGATACTGGTGTGAGGCAGGGATGTGTTCTCGCTCCCACACTGTTCAACGCCTGTATCGACTGGATATTGGGACGGACTGTCACTGCATCTGGCTGCGGTGTATCGTTCGGGGATCTCCAGGTCACTGACCTGGACTTCGCGGACGATGCCGTGGTTTTCGCGGAGACAATGGAGATCCTGGTTGACGCACTTGGTAAGCTGAGCGAGGAGGTGGAACCGATCGGGCTGCGTGTCTCTTGGGTCAAGACCAAGGCCCAAGCTTTCGGTGACATCTTGGATGCAGCCACCGAGCATGTCCTTGTGGGGGATGAGAAGGTCGAAATCACGGAAACGTTCACTTATCTCGGCAGCGTAATTCATTCCTCCGCGAGCAGCAAAGCAGAAGTCAAAAGACGTCTGGGCTGCGCGTGGGGCACAATGAATTCGCTGGACAAGGGTGTCTGGCGATCTCGGCATCTGTGCAAGAGAACGAAGTTGCGGGTCTTCAGCTCACTGGTCCTCCCAGTCTTGCTCTACGGATGCAAGACTTGGACCCTGACCGCTGAGCTGAGGAACCGGTTAAACTCGTTCGCCACGACTGCCTTGCGTCGGGTCCTGGGGTACCGATGGAACGACTATGTGTCGAACGATCGCGTGCTCCGGGAGGCTGGCATGAGGCAGGTGCCTTGCCTGATCCGAGAGTGCCAACCATGCCTCTACAGACATGTGGCTAGGTTTCCGCCGTCCGACCCCGTCCATCATATTCTCTCTTGTAGAGATCCGACTGGATGGAAGAGGCCGGTGGGCCAGCCACATGCCTCGTGGTTGCGTCAGATGGCCGGTGAACTGGGGCGAATGGGGACGGGCCCGGCGCTTGCCTGGCGGACCGCCCAGCGGAGACCGAAGGAGTACCGGAGGAAGGTGGATGGAGCAAAGCGCTGCCGCAGCGTATGCCCCCATACCTGACCTGACCTGACATTCTAATGGTTGGTCAGACGGTAATTTGGCGTCAACAACATGAAAGTATGGATCCAACCTGCCTTGTATCAACGGTTCAGGTTGGTGGTGGTAGTGTAATGGTGTGGGGGATATTTTCCTGGCACACTTTGGGCCCATTAGTACCAACTGAGCATCGTGTCAACACCACAGCCAACCTGAGTGTTGTTGCTGACCATGTTCATCCCTTTACGTCCAGTGCACACATCTTCTGATGGCTACTCCCAGCAGCATATCGCCCCATGTCATCAAGCAAAAATCATCTCAGACTGGTTCCTTGAACATGACAATGAGTTCACTGTACTCAAATGGCCCTTCACATTCACCAAATCTAAGTCCAATAGAGCACCTTGTGTGTTGTGGATGTGGTGAAACAAGAGATTCTCATCATGGATGTGCAGCTGACAAATCTGCAGCAACTGCGTGATGCTGTCATGTCAATATTGACCAAAATCTCTGTGGAATGTTCCCAGCACCTTCTTGAATCTATGCCACAAAGGATTAAGGCAGTTCTGAAGGCAAAGGGGGGATCTAACCTGGTACTAGCAAGGCTGGTGAGTGTGCAGTGTAATATTATATAAAAAGGGCTCAATATTCTTCCACTCTCAGTGGGACCTATGGGTTACACTGAACAGTGTAATACAGAGGTAGTTCAGACAACTGTATTGGTTGCTCATTTAAAATGATTGTCATTTATACAGATACCAAAAAGAAATTAATGCCTTATTGACTTACCGGCATTTGAGGGAATAGATTTTACCAACCAGTTTAACCAGTGGAGTTAGTGGGGGCTTTGGCAGCAGAGCAGGAATGCCTCCTGACCGTGATGGCTGCTGGGAGTTTCTGTCTCGACTTTCTTCCCCTGAAGAGGCTTCATGTTTTGCTGGATAGACCCCTGAAATCATGCAAAGGAGTTTTACAGAAACATTCAGGAAAAACATTGAACCTTTTGGTCTGTTCATCGTACATATACATCTAGTTATCTTCCAATTCCTGTAATCTCTTACCCCTTGGTGTTCGCACACTAATGCTGCTGTGGTCTTTTCTGCTCACTTTGTGCTCATGTTGCATCAGGAACACCTTTGGGTTGCTGCTAGGTACAGTTTCAGAGTCTGTAGACACAAATGGCGATGCAGCGGTTCTCTGGGACTGAAAGAAAATTACAGAGAATGATGGTTAATGTCACAAAATTCAGACTTCACTTAAAGAAAATTTATACCAGAACGCACCTTCTTGACGTAAAGGTCTCCAAAACGATAACGTCTGGTTATTTCTGCCACCTTGGCTGGGTCTTTTCGGATGATCTCACTGAGGAGTTCAATTGGGGAAGTTGCTCCGTCCGCCTTCCATTCAAAGATGCCAAGCTGTCGGAGGTGGGCCCGTGCATGACTGGCCAACGCCTTACGGTTTTCAAAGGTGAATCCACATAGTTCACATGTTGCGTCTGACACAAGGAATAGCAGAGAGGTTGTGGCTTACCAGCATATAATATTTGTGCTTACATAACTGTGATGCAAAGTTTGCATACTCTTAGCAGCATTCCACTTCAAGATGTATGATATATATATATTTGGGCTAGGCAAGTTAACGTGTTATCGCGTTAACGCATTCATTTATTAATGCCGGCATTTATTTTATCGCGTGTTAACTCATGTTGCTCACATGCTTTTGCTTTGAAAAGTCTGTTACTGGCTGCTGCGGAACCGGAAGGTAAAACATTTGGAAAAGCTAAAACAGACATGGAGAGCAGTAAAAATCCATGTACTCTACAGTTCAGGTAGCAACTTAGGTAGAAATATTAAAAATTATGTCTGAAAACAAAAAAAAGAATTCTGGACTGCAACTAATCTTTTGCGTCATTCCTCCATGTTCCATCAGATCTGCTCCATGTGTTCACTGTCCTGCTGTTCTCTAGCTGGTTACTGCAGTGCGGCTCCATCTAGTGGCACAGATGTGTAATGACAGAAAGTCCAGTCCTTGATTATAAAACAAATTCAATTCAGTTTTGTGGCCCGTTTTTAATTTCTTATTTTTGATCCAGGTCTAAAATTGAAATATAAAAAAAATAGGCATTTCTTTCGTTTTTCGTGTTAGATTGTAAAATGAAAAACGTAATAAAATGTCACTTTTTAATTTTTTTTCATTTTTGATTGACAATTGAAAATGGAAAGAATGATTGATACACAGATTGGTAAAGTTACTGAACTTTAACATGGACATTTTTATTTTAAAGTTCTCCCAGACGGAGGATTCAACAGAAACAAGGTTATTTGTAACAACTGACAAGTTGAACTCCCCGTTAAGAGTTTCTGCTGTTACCTGTTTTAATGTCACAATCATTTTGTTGGATTTTGTTTGTAGACTTAAAAAAAAAATTATAAAAAAAAGGATGACATTAATGCCCTGGCAGTGACAATAACAATAACAAATATTATGACACTTTAGTTCATATGGCAGCAGAACATTTAAATAAAAGTGTATTCTAAACTACTTTTGAATGCATTATTTGATTTTACGTATACAATACGATAATCGCGATTAAAAAATTGTAATCATTGCCCAGCTTTAATATATATATATAGATATAGAGAGAGAGAGAGAGAGATATATAGACAGACAGAGACAGACAGACATAATAGATAGATATATATAGAGAGATATAGATAGATATATACAGATACATACATACATATATATATACATACATACATACATATATACATATATATATATATATATATATATATATATATATATATATACATACATATATATATATATATATACATACATATATACATACATACATACATACATACATACATATATATATATACATATATATATACATATATATATATATTAGGGCTGTCAAAGTTAACGCGTTAACGCGTGATTAACGCAAAATAATTTTAACGCAACTAATTTTTTTAACGCGCGTTAACGCGACACAGCCCGGCCGTTTATGTATTATTTAGATACGTTTATTTAGAGAGGAGAGTAGGTTTAATGAGCCTCGGGCCCCGCCGTAGTTGTTATAGACTTGTGAACAACTATGTGAACACTCAAGCCGCCATAATAAAGGATAGAGATAAGACAATTAGTCTTAACTATAGTGTGTAGGGGCTAATAGTTATAACTATAGTTGTAGTAGTAAGACTTAAGTAGCTCGTCTTAATCACAGCTTCGTCATAGTTATGCTGCTATAGGCCTACGCTACAGGGAGACACCAACATGATCTGCTGAGTGGTGTCTCCACTGCTCTTCTCCTTTTCCTTCCCTTTCTTCCTCCCTTCCTCCTCCTCCAGCTCATTTATAATTATTTGGGAGCACCCTGTTACTGAAACTGTGCTCCATTTTCTTTGCTTTCCTGTGTTTGTTGTGCTGTTTCTGCCCCCTTTTCTCTTTGTGTATTTGCAGGCCAGAGTTTCCTGGGTTTCATGCTGACTTGCAGTTCCATCCTCTGTCCATCCCGGGGTTCACCTCCACTTGTGTTTGGGTACCGACTGGCGTGGTGATCGGCGACCTGGTCCTCTGGCCATCTCATCCCAGTGCTGCTGCCTCCATCTGTTTATGTTTATATATTGCATCCTTTTGCTTGAAATCCTACCCTTCTCTTTTCTTAAACCCAAACCCCTTCCTCCTCCCCCCTCCTCCTCCTTCTCTCACACACCTCACCTACACCCCACCCGCACATTACTGATACTCAAGAGCCTATCATGGTTCATTATGCTGACCACGCGCCCAAGGGCCCTCCATAGCTCGCTTGCATTCACCCTACAACAATTCCACTACTTCTTTATTATTATTTTTACTTTTTCTGTGCTCTCCTCTCTCTGTCCTCCATCCTCTCTCTGTCCTGTCTCCCCTCTTTTTCTTTCTCTACCCGGCTGGCCTTCGGCAGGAAGGTCCCCCCATATGATCCAGGTCCTGCTCAAGGTTTCTTCCTCTTAAAGTGGAGTTTTTCCTTGCCACTGTTTGGTATAAAGGTTTTTTTTTCTCCCTACGTGGGAGTTTTTTACCTGCCATTATCATTGATTGGATTTAATTATATAATCTTAGTTGATGGTATTTGCTCGGGGGTCATGCTCTGGGTCTCTGTAAAGCGCCTAGAGACAATTGTCATTGTAACAGACGCTATATAAATAAAATTGAATTGAAAATTGAATTGAATTGATAGAGTATCTGTCTCTACACCCACGACTGCAGTCCGACCCAATGTGACAATGTGATCGTCAAATTTGCTGATGACACCACAGTGCTGTGACCTACTGTCCACACCTGGTATACACACCAGCAGGTGTGTATACCACACCTGCTGGTGTGGTATACACACCTGCTGACCACCTGGTATGGGAACTGCACCTGTCTGACCACCTGGTATGGGAACTGCACCTGTCTGACCACCTGGTATGGGAACTGCACTGCTGCAGACAGAGGGAGGCTTCAGAGGACAGTCAGAGCAGCGCAGAGGATTGTCGGCTGCCCTCCTCCCTCCCTCACGGACATTTACAACACCCGGTGCATCAGCAGAGCTCTGAACATTAACAAAGACAACTCACATCCCTCCTCCCAGCTGTTTGAGCTGCTCCCCTCTGGGAGGCGCTACAGATGTTTAAGAGCACGAACAAACAGAATGAAGAACAGTTTCTTCCCCAGAGCCATCACCACACTGAATAAAATCTCTTCCTGACCCTGTGCATCACTATCATCATGTGCAATACAAACCACACTGTGCAATAAATTATTTATATTTATACTTCTATTTATACTGTACATAGCTGGAAATATTTTACACCCTGTACACTCTACATCGCACTACTCACCCCATATTGTACATATGTATATATGAGACTTTAAGACTTTTTGACTATTTTGATTTTTTGATTTATAAATATCTATTCTGCACCGACATGGGAGAAGCTCTCCAATTTCGTTGTACATTGCTTCTCTAAGGACAATAAAAGGCATTCTGCAGATTCATATCATGGGTTAAACTTTAATGTACATTTCCAAGAGTTCCTGTACGTACTAATAATAACCTATCCACCTACTTCGAGCTCCAGCGTGGTACAAGGCAGGGGTGTCCTTTGTCACCACTGCTATTTGCCATTGGAATGGAACCACTTGCTTTGGCACTAAGACAAAACGCTGGTATCAGGGGATCCATCGTACAGTGATAGAGCATAAAGTTTCACTTTATGCAGATGATGTGCTATTATTCTGCAAGTCGAATTGAATTGAATAGAATTGACCAATCAGAGGTCTCCTTTCTCTACTCTCTGCAACATTGTCTGCGTCGACCTACAATTTTGGGTAGACACACCAGAGTCTCTCCGTAGTGTCTGCGTAGGTGACGCAGACGACCTGACGTTCAAGTATAAATCAGGCTTAAGCCAGAGGTTTCACAGATTCTGAAAGTAGCAGAATACATCACTATTACAACTGACAGTTGGACTTTGAGAGGCTCTATAAGTTCTTTCTTAACCTGATAAACCCTGACCCCCTTTTTTTAGCAAAACGCCTAAAATGACATACCCAAATTAAAATGATTGTAACTTCTAAACTGTTCTGTCCACATGGATGCATTAAAGTGTTCCATAAAGAAGACACTCTGTAGTTTCTTATAAAACTGTCAGGAACATTCTAGGTGATACAGAGACAGAGTAATGGAACTCTGAAGTCAGTAAAAAATTAAAAATTTTGTTCCGCCTGAAATAAAAAATGACTTTCAGGATGAATAATAGTCTGAATATTCATCTGAAATGGTAAATGACAGTATGAGGCTGTAGGCACACTATAACTGAACATGTGTTTCAAATTTGAAGAAGATAGCACAACATATGACCATTTTACAGTGGTCTTTTCATTAAAAAATCTAGGCGCAGCTCCAAAAAGGCCTTTGGAGACTCCAAATGAACACATGGTAACCAAAATGATATTCTGAGACAATAGGTACTTTTTCCTTTACATTTTGGTATTTTTCATCATTTTGAATTAAATAGTCACAAATTTGCCATTTTTAAATTTACAACTAGTTTTTGTAGTTTATGTGGTTTACCATAAACCACATACTAACATACATAACTGTGTAAAAACCACCAATTCATAATATATTTGATGACTACATATATATATGACTAGATGTGGAACATATATACTTTTTAAAATATATGTTACAGTTAAGGTTTTGAGGTTATGAGGGCTCAATTGCATGAAGGTCAAGCAGGGAGGAGGCAGGAATAATGTTCACTGTCTGAAGAGTCCTCAAAAATCTTCTCCAGTGCCTCCTGGACACTAAAACGTGTTTTTGACTTACTTTTAGCCATTTAACCGTGAAGTAAGTTATCTTATTTTACGCGAGTTATTTTGCTGCTTGCACCGCTGAGCGCTCTGCGTAAATGCGCACATGCAGGACTGGGGGGGGCGCACCGTTACGCGCAGGCATAAAACGGCTCAGATAAAGTTGAATTACACATGCAATACGTCATTGGAAAGGTTGATCTATGCTCTAAAAGGAGGAAATGACGAATCTAAGGTCCGCCTTGTACCTGTCAATCAAATGCATTGCAAAGAGAGTCACCGGAAATTCGAACAAAGCCATCTTTGTTACGGGAAGATGATTCCTCTGCTTGAAAAACTACGATCGGAAATCAAACAAAACTTTTTTACACTTCTAATATGGTACTGAATTGCAAAAAAGTGCTTTAGTTATAAGTAATAACATTTATTGACACTAAATCTCAATAAATGATCACGGGAATTCAACCGTACATGAAGAACCAAGCTTGTTCAGGGCATTTCTCAGCAACCAAAAATCGCTCGAGTGAGCATCTTTCTGTTTATAGACGAGCTAAGCCTCTGTCAACAAACAGGGACCGGATTCAAACCGTTTCTCCGCGTTTTCTGGGACTTTTACCGACGAAAACCAGTAAGTGCTGACTTTCACGACTTTCAGCTTTTATGTCTTTGGGCACCTCTTGTGCAAGATATATAAGAGATGAAAGAAAAACGGTATTATCTTTGCAAAGAGGAGACTCTGCAGAGTTCAATGATACCAAACACAGCTATAACAGATGAAGTGATCGTTCTGTATGAGTCATTTTTAGACAAAATTATTACACAATGAGGACGCCGGCGTCCTCGTTGGGCGCAACAGGTTAATCCAATACAGGGTCGAACATAGCTGAGGCTTTAAAGAACAGCTGTCAAAGACTGTAAGCTTAAAAGGCCAAACTACAGCATTGCTTCTGACGGATAATGCGCGAAATATGGAAGTGACTGTGCACGAGGCAGGGCTTAAAGTTGAAAAAAAAAGTCCTGAGCCTGAACTTTTTTTTCCCTGAATCATAGTCAAACGCGGGAATACTTTAAGCCTTGATGAGGCAAGATTGGAGCATCACATAACAGAAAAGAGACCCCTATCCCACTCAGTAGCTGCCTTCTGAAATAGCTAGAAAATTAGACATGCTCATATTGTTGAAAAAAAAACAACAACACATGACCATATCTTAAGATGGACAGTGTCATTGCACTCTGTTTGAAGTATGTTATATACTGTTTGCACATTTTTTTTGCCTGGTAGAGTTGTACTTATACTATTATACTACTATACTGTTTGTTCTTAAAAACAAGTTTTTTTTTTTTTTTTTTAAATCTCAATAGTTTATTTTCAAGTTATGGAAAAGATGTAAATCTTTATGCTTATCCACAGTTCAACTGTAATTCATGCATTTAGAGTCCTAAAAAATTTCAAAGTAAACCTGCATTGCTTCATGTGCCAGTCAAATAAAAGGCTGTTTTGCAACACATTTCTTTCTTCTCAGAAACTTTAAGGTAACCGTAAAATATGGCCCTGTCTTGTTCTTGTGAACCAAATATCATATCTTGTGAGCTGAGTGTATCGTCACACCCCTAGTTATTAGTTCTATACACATTTTGATACCCCAGTCATTTATGATAGTACTTACTGGGTGTACAGGGATGTCAACAGTAAATTGGGAAAAACTCTTAAGTGGTTGGCGAAGTTTTAATAAACATTTGAATAATAAAATAAATAAACAACTCTCCTGTGAATTTAAAGCTAATTGAGAAGGTATATATTTTAAAGTTGGTCATCATGGTGGTACTCAGAGAGCTGAACAGTTTTTCAGGTGGTACGCAGTATTAAAAGTTTGAAAACCACTGATATAAGTCATAGATTCATTATTACTGCTGGTAGTTCTTTCATCGCAACAATTTGATGGGAATTGACCTGAAATCGGCCATTTGATAGGTCTGGCGACATAATTACTCATTTTTTCAGCATTTGACAACCATGGGGCATGGTGAATCGCCGGTCGCAGTGGGACTTTTTTTTAACCTCATGTCACGTCGAAATTCTAGTGTTTTCATCCATCCAAACAAGAAAGGGAGAAGTAATATCAGAAAACATGTGCTTCGGGCTTACTTTGACCATTGATTCAGCTGTGATTGCAGCTGATGACCCAGATTTCATTGGATTCCCCGACGCTATGTCAGATAGTGACATCAACCGGACCAAAGGCTCAGTGCGCATTCCCTGGTCTCAATCAACCAATCGCAATTGACCTTTCGGTAATCACCACCCCCTACCTAGTTACTGTTGCTAGGTCGGACATTCTCGCTGCTCCTCCATTAAGGACAATGTTATTTTGCCATTTTTCCGATGCCTATCAACCGTATTTACTAGGGATGCGCGCGATTAGTCGTCTAAACGATTAAACGTCCGCTCACTTACTAGTCGGCACCAGAAATATTAGTCGTTTAAACCAATTTGTGTTTTATTCATTTGACAAGGCCGCCTAACTGTCATACAGCCGCCCGCCACTACAGAGCCGTCAGACAACAGTCCTCCTCTCCGCGGCAATGCTCAACTAGACTGGAGTTTTAAAACGACACGGTGGGAAGATGGTTTCGCAAAACTAGCGCGGTTTGGCGGTACTTTAATCTAGAAAATGAAAACAAGGTAGTATGTAGACTGTGTCAGAAACAACTGGCGTACAATCACTCGACCGGAGCAATGCGCAACCACATTCAACTCAAGCATTTGGATGTTAATCTGCACGAGATGACGGCTGCTGATGCTAGCGGTGCTAGCCACATTCAGGCCGATTTGACATTGTTTACCCGGAGACGTGTTCTCCCGTCCGGTCTGAGAGGATAACGCAGCTCATCACGATAATGACTTCACAAGATTTGCTTCCACTTAACATTGTGGAAGGTAAAGGCTTCAGGAAGCTAATGGAATATGTTGAGCCTGAATACACCGTACCGGGACGCAAACTGATAACTTCCAGGCTGGAGTGCATCATTTTTTAAGACTAGTCGACTAGTCTTAATCAAAATTTTCGTTTAGTCGACAGGGAAATTAGTCGCCAGGAACATCCCTAGTATTTCCATTACACTAGAATAACACCGTGGTAAAATATTGCTGCTGGGGACCTGCAACAGTGACTCGAGGTGTCCAGAACGTTTGGAGGGACATTTTTATTCTCTTTCCCAAACCAAAACAAATGCTGGAGAATGCAGGATGTGGGTTCAGTTGTGTCCGTCCACACAAGCAACTGAACGTGGAGAAAGTTACAAAACACACATACATTTACTCCAAGGTAAGTTAGCTTTGTTTATTAGATGACTGATTTAACCGCCGTTTAGTAAAAGTAATGATATGATTTAGCAGCAGGGAGGGTGATGAGTGAAAACATCTCTCCGTTAGCATTCCGGCTAGCTCGCTAGCCACCTATAAGCCTGCCTCGTTGTCTACAAATATATATGGCCCTGGATATTTATTTTGTTAGGTACAAGGTGAGGCTAGTGATGTTAACGTCACTTTATTAATTATATTAATACAATGCTGCGACTGTCTCATGTTAACATAGCTCTGGTGTGGGACAGACCTATGGACCAGAGCTAATGCTAACAGAGAACTTATCACCCTCCCTGCTGCTAAATCAATAGCCTGGCATTGACATCACTGTGTCCAAAAAAATAGCAATATTTATATTAGCAATATACTGCTGCTAAATCACATTATTACTGTTACTAAACGGTGGTTAAATCAGTCATCTAATAAACAAAGCTAACTTACCTTGGAGTAAATGTAGGTGTGTTTTGTAACTTTCCCCACGTTCAGTTGCTTGTGTGGACGGACACAACTGAACCCACAGCTGCATTCTCCAGCGTTTGTTTTGGTTTGGGAAAGAGAATAAAAATGTCCCTCCAAACGTTCTGGACACCTCGAGTCACTGTTGCAGGTCCCCAGCAGCAATATTTTACCATGATGTTGTTATAGTATAATATTAAGACTGATGATACACATTAGAAAAATAGTGAATTAACACAGTCCTAAACGGAGGAGCAGCAAGTTTGTCCGACCTAGCAACAGTAACTAGGAATGGGGTGGTGCTTACTGAAAGGTCAATTGAGAATTCACGTCACGCCGACCACAGACCACAGTCTCTGCTGGGTCCGACCATCGGATCATCTCTCGCTCGGCCGAGTCGGAGGTTCGTGGGGGTGATCCCCCCCCCCCATCCCCCCACCCCGGAAATATTAAACCGGATTTACACGTATCTCAAAAAAAAAAACAGAAATCCGCGTATCCACGGAAAATTGACATCCCTGAGTGTACAAGTTCATCGTGGTTTTTAATTCAAGTTAATGTTGTTTTACTGTGTTTAAAGAACTCTGGTCAGCATTTTATGTTTTTTGTTGTTGTTTTTTTTTTTTTAAACATGTGGACTAGTACATAGAAATACTTGACATACCACCATGAGATACTCCGGTCTTGCCAGATGGAGATTTTTCTTTCAGAGAGTAATCAACAGGCGATGTGCAGGAGTTGAAAGCTGTCTCCCCTGATGGGAGGCTGTCCCGGGACCTGTTAGAGCCTTGAGGAGTCCACGGTGTTTTGCCTGATGCTGAAGATCCACTGCACGCCAGCTCTTTCCTTTCTTCGCCTTGCAGCATAACCTCTTTGAGGAGATCGATCGGAGATGTTCTGATTGACCAGGTAAGACCAAGCTGCCGCAGGTGGGCACGAGCGTGGCACGACAGAGCTTTCCTGGTTTCGAACAGTTGGCCGCAGAAGTCACAAAGGACTGTTGGTGGAGACAGCATGTCTGCGGGAAACATGGCAGACTTATGACATATCCAAACTTTAGTGCTCTTGCACAAACAAATTAATAAGTTACTTTGTACACAAAAAATTAAATCTATATCTTTCAACTTTACCTGAGTCAAGAGACTTTGCAGAGACAACAGCTGTGGTTGATTTCTGGATGGGAGAGTTAACGGTAACGCTGGACCCCTTCGATTGAACAGACACCTCTGTTTCTACAGGCTCAGGTTTAGGTTTTCTATGGAGGGGGTCCACTGCAAGTCGAAAACCTTTCTTAGCTTTTGGTGCCCTGTTTAATGGAGTTTGGGGAGACTGAGAGCTCTTGGTAGGGCTTTGGGAGAGAGATGACATCCAGGACTGGCTTGGAGCTGGAAACAGATCTGAGACTGCAGGTGATGCTAGCGATGGAGCTAGCACTGCAGATGAACTAGGTGCACTATTTTTTTGGGGGGGCTGTACAGCTTCTAACATACCGCTGCTCACCAGCTCCTGAACAGTGTCAATAGCAGAGCTTTTCCTCACTAAGTCACTCATCCCAATGTGACGCAGATGAGAACGTGCATGGCTGGCCAGACCCTTTCGATTCTCAAACTCCTCCCCGCACAAAACACAGGTACACTCGTCAGACGTTTTACTCCGTTTCCTCAAGGGAGATCCGGACGGAGAGGAAAAGTCAGAGAGACATCTGGAGGAAGATCTTGGAGAACTGAGGTCTTCTTGTTGCTCGGTACTGATGGGCTTGCGGTCCTCCTCCTCCATCATCTTATAAAGAAATTCAATTGGACCACCCTTTATCTCGCTGTCAGGGACTCCAATCTGGCGGAGATGGGCACGAGCGTGACTAGACAGGCCTTTCCGTGTCTCGTACCAGCAACCACAAAGTTGGCAAACATGAACCTCATCGTTGTTGTCTGAAGCTGTGGTATTGAAAAAACAGGCTAGGATGAGGTAAAAAGTAAATAGGACAGTTAAAAAAAAAAAAAGTTAAATCAACATTCCATTAAGAAAACTATTCAGATTTTTAGCCATACCTAAAGTGATAGGGGCATCAGTCTCCAGTGGTGCCCACAATGGCTTGGTAATGGTTTGATGCTCTGAAATGGATGAGCTGTTCCCTTCAGCTGGCCTGAAAGCAGAAGGAGATGAAGGGACTGGAGTTGCTTGATGATCCATGTTTTGTGGAGTTTTCAACGTAAAAGAAGCATTTATATCCTCTTGCTCTGAGGGTGTTGTGGAGTCCTGCTGCAACTGTTCTTTTAGAAGTGTCGACCCAGGTTTAGAGGATTCTGATTTTAAGTCTTGCAGGGAGCCATCTCTCTCCTGGATTAGCTGATAGAGCAGCTCTATGGGAGCTCCACTGTTTTGTGACCCAACAACACCGAGTTGGCGGAGGAGGCGTGCGTGGCTAGAGAGCCCACGTCGTGATTCAAAGTATATCCCACATACCTCACATATAAGTGGTCCTGGAGTCGCTGTGACAAAGTTCAAATTGAAGATTGTTAGCACACTATGATTGGGAGGACTACAGTCTGTCTCTGGTCAAGTAAAAGAATAAAGCTGGGGCTTGATTAGTAATAAGAAGAACAAACACTGAACTTTGAAATTTATAGCATGTCCTGTTCACTTTTTTAGTCTCACCTTTAAAAATTATTTTTTAAGTCTTCATCTAAACAAAAAAATAATAATTTAAACCCAAAAAACAAAAAAAAAAAAGTTAGTCAAACTAACAATTTAAGTGTGACACACATTATGTGTTAAAATAAGTGTTATGATCAGGGTGCTAATGATGAGAACCTTCTTAGGGATCTGTCTTACTTAAATATCCTATGTCAAGAAATGGGGAGTCCATGCAAAAAAAACAAAAAAAAACAACAACACACAAACATGTTGAACCTGAAAGAGTCTTGAGGACAACTATGCAAAACATCAAAAAAATCCCAGTTATTTGAGTTGTGGGGTGAGTATGAGAGATGGGACTGATCCAATCTAAAATCAATATGAGGTGACAACACTGACTCATCCTATATCAGAATGTCAGCACTAAAAAAAAAAAAAAAAAAAAATCAAATTCAAGCCTTTAATCATTTACTGTTGAAAACAGCCTAACCCCATTTATTCAGTTGAGACAAAGAATTGTGTTTTTAAGCAATTCGAAGATTTGGATAATGTTTATGTTTTATTTTTCGACAGTTTTTGCACTTTTATGGGAAATATTCAATTTGAAAACAACATAAACAATGGTTTTACTGGAGGTAAAAAAAATTAGAAACCATCTAGCACTAAGCATTCATGGTGAAGTGATGGAGAGTGATGTGATGGTGGATTTCCCAAACAGCTGCTCATGAATTTATGCACCGGTTACATGATGTTTTTTGATGTGGAATTAATTATTCCCAATTAAACTATTTTCTTTCAAGTTTACATGGAAATAGTAATTCCGAATTGAGGTTTACATGGAAAACACGTTTGTTCGGCTTTATCCAATTCTGCTTAAGGTCTGGGGGTTGGGAAGGGTTCTGATTGGATGGGGGGGGGGGGGGGGGGGGGGGGGGGGGGGGGGGGGGCGTCTTTACGTCTACCGGAAGAAAACAAACTTAGCAACAACTCCATTAGCAACAACATTCCACTTATTTTTGACCTGGGTGGCGTCTCTATCTGCGAAACCTCCTTCATTTAACCTAGCCGCTACAACTTTGAAAAGCTCACAATTTTTATGTTTCCTGCCATCTGTTCTTTTAATTATTTCCAGTTCCTCCAAGCTATTTATTAAATAAATCATCTCTGCTCTTGACCACCGTTTACTGCGTGCTGCCATTTTGAAACTCTGTTTTGAAAACCATCCCAGCACGGAATATAAGCATTATGGCGACAGACGGGCAAGAGAACTAGCATGCGCAGAAAGACGGGAATTAATTTAAAGCGGAATGAGTGTTTACATGACCGCGGAATTATTCTATTCAGAATTAAAATCAGAATAAACCAGCCACTTACTTCGGAATTAAGTTTTATTCGGAATTGACATTTTCATATGGAATTAGGTGTTTACATGGTAACTTTTATTCGGATTTAATTTTACTTCTGAATTAAAGAGGAATTAAACTTTCCATGTAAACGCACGGAGACCACTTTCACACGCTTCTGTAGATTGTGGTATTCCAGCAGTAGTTTTACAGACAGGAAGCAATTATTAATCTGTAGCAGTGGATTATCAGATCTCACCTTCGCAGGTTGGAGGACATCAAATCAAGCTGCCTCGAGAGCTGCACCAAAAGCTTATTAATAGACCCCACCCACCTCAAACATGTACTTTTCCACATCTGCCTTTCAGGCAGACTGAGAATCATCCAAGCACGAACAAACAGAATGAAGCACTGTTTTGTTCCTTGGGTGATGGAAAGCTTCAGGAGCCACTTTTTCAAGAGGATATTGTAATATCTAATAATATTCTCGCAACAATTGAATCATAGGCAACTGGACTTAGATTTGTCTAGAAAAATGTCTTCTAGACAAATCTAAGTCCAGTTGCCTATGATTCAATTGACCTTTCGGTAAGCACCGCCCCCTCCCTAGTTACTGTTGCTAGGTCGGACATTCTCGCTGCTCCTCCATTAAGGACAATGTTATTTTGCCATTTTTCCGATGCCTATCAACCGTATTTACATTACACTAGAATAACTCCGTGGTGAAATATTGCTGCTGGGAACCTGCAACAGTGACTCGAGGTGTCCAGAACGTTTGGAGGGACATTTTTATTCCCTTTAACAAGATAAAACAAACGGTGGAAATCTGCAGGCTTTGGTTCAGTTATGTGTCCGTCCACACAATCAACTGAACATGGGGAAAGTTACAAAACACACCTACATTTACTCCAAGGTAAGTTAGCTTTGTTTATTAGATGATTGATTTAACCACCGTTTAGTAAAAGTAATATGATTTAGCAGCAGGGAGGGTGATGAGTGAAAACATCTCTCCGTTAGCATTCCGGCTAACTTGCTAGCCACCTATCAGCCTGCCTCATTGTCTACAAATATATATGGCCCTGGATATTTATTTTGTTAGGTACAAGGTGAGGCTAGTGACGTTAACGTCACTGTATTAATTATATTAATACAATGCTGCGACTGTCTGATGTTAACATAGCTCTGGTGTGGGACAGACCTATGGAGCAGAGCTAATGCTAACAGAGAACTCATCACCCTCCCTGCTGCTAAATCAATAGCCTGGCATTGACATCACTGTGTTAAAAAAATAGCAATATTTTACCACGGCGTTATTATAGTATAATATTAACACTGATGATACACATCAGAAAAATAGCGAATTAACACAGTCCTTAACGGAGGAGCAGCGAGAATGTCCGACCTAGCAACAGTAACTAGGGAGGGGGCGGTGCTTACCGAATGGTCAATTGTTGCGAGAATGGAATTTACCTGGATAAATGAGAGTATCCACAGACTTATCTAATATCTTTTTTTTTTTTTTTTACTCATTATTGGATAAAATTGGAAATTTTAATATTTGACTATAGTAACAATATTGTATGTAGCAATAAAAAAAAAAAGGAAGAAGTCCATCTCAACTGGATAAATGATGGAGATTGGATTACCAAACACGATTGAAAATTGTATTTACAGCCTCTAGGATCCAAATAATTAGAGATAAAATAATTACTGGTAAGCTGTTAAAAAGTGTGTCTTACCTTGTGAATCCATGTGCACTGATAATGTTGTTATTTTTATTTTAAGGTGAGACGTTACTGAGTTGTTGTTGATCCTGTGGGGTCTGAGGATCTGAAAAATGAGAAAAGACATCAATAAAATTGTTAATTAAAAAAAAAAAAAAAAAAAACCTTTCTGAAACACTCAATTTATGTTGAAAACATTTTGAGTACCTACTCTGAAAGATCACAACCCTCAAATAACGCGATAAGACTCAATCTCGCGGTATAAAGTAGCAGTTGAAATCTTTATAAAGGTGTACTTCGACCAGATATCGCCTTCGAACATCACCCAGATTAAAGTTCTCATTTTTCTGGTTCCACCGTTCCTATCAAAGACTGTATATCAAATGACATAATAATGTCAAACGTGCTGGAGGATTTTATAAATGATAGCTAAATGAAGCTACTGCTGCGCCCTTTGTTTAGCCGCATGATACCATGACTGAATCTTTTTCCAGCTAAATATCCACAAACATCCTATGACTCGGAAAGAAGCACGATTACGATGTTTTTTTTAATAATGGTACATTTACCTAAAACCAGTCAGAAATTCTTTCCTCATACCACATTCTGTAGCTTCTAGCGGAAGTAGCGTGACATCGGTTTCCTCTTCTTCTTTGGAGTTTAACAAAAGTTTGTGTACGTTGTTGCATCACTGCCACCTTCTGGTGATACTCCTGAACTAATTTGTCCATGCACCGATTCATTAGGGCAGTGGTTCTTAACCTTGTTGGAGGGACTGAACCCCACCAGTTTCATATGCACATTCACTGAACCCTTCATTACTGAAAAATAAAATATTTTTTTTTTTTTACCAGTTCGAGACATGGGTATATGTCTTACTGGTGCACAAAATGAGCCGTGCATTGACGTCACTGTGTTAAAAAAAAAAAAATGCACAGACTGCATGAATTACATACCTTACTATAAACTACATACTCCATATTGTACAAAGTTGTCCGACGACAATTTTTTTATTTTTTATTTTTAATAATAATAATAATAAACATTTGGAATACAATAGGGTCCTCGCACCCTCGGTGCTCTGGCCCTAATAATTATAGTAATAATAATGATAATGATAATAATAATAATAATAATAATAAAAAACAGTTGAAATACAATAGGGTCTTCACAACCTCTGGGCTTGGGCCCTAATAAACACATCAAACACAAAGTTTATATACATATGTACAGTTTTCTATGTGTTGAAGACAAACGACTATGGCAATATATAATGAAAAACATAATAGCCAGTTGCTCGGAAATCTCCGGATAAACATAGCTTATTCTAATTTAGCTATGTGCGAACGATTTCTGTCTTGCTAATTGTCACGTTCTGTGACAGTCATCTTACTTGAATTGTAATCATGTAAGCCAAAAGCCCATAATATTTTAAGTCATTTCTAGCTTTTCATTTCAATTCAATTCAATTTTATTTGTATAGCATCTGCTCCAATGTCAATTGTTTCTAGGCGCATTACAGAGACCCAGAGCATGACCCCCGAGCAAATATTGGTAGCTGGTTCCATAAAAAAGGTGCCTGGTAGCAGAAGGCCCGTCCTCCAAACCTACTTTTAGATATTCTAGGAACGACGAGTAATCCTGCACTCTGAGAGCGGAGAGCTCTATTAGGAGCATAACGTGCTATCAAGTCTTGTAAATAGCGCGGAGCTAGGCCATTAAGGGCCTTATATGCGAGAAGCAGAATTTTAAACTCAATTCTAAATTTCACGGGAAGCCAATGGAGGGAGGCTAACACGGGAGAGATGTGATCTCACTAACGGATTCCTGTCAGCACCCTCGCTGCTGCATTCTGGATCTGTTGGAGGCTATTTAGCGAGCTTTTCGGACATCCTGCTAACAACGCATTACAATAATCCAGTCTAGAGCTAACAAACGCGTGGATTAATTTTTTAGCATCACCCTGGGAGAGGATGCTCCTAATCTTGGCGATATTTCAGAGATGAAAAAAGGCTGGCTTACAAACCTGATTAATATGCTGCTTAAATGCCATATCCTGATCAAAAATGACTCCAAGGTTTTTCACAACTGTGTTGGAAACCAGCGTAAACCCAGTTAATCCGTTCCTCAGGTGTTTGGGACCAAAGACAATAACCTCTGTCTTATCCGAGTTTAGAAGCAAAAAGTTAGAGGACATCCAGGACTTAATGTCATTAAGACACCCTTGAAGTTTGGCCAAAGGTTTTGTTTCCTCTGGTTTCATAGATAAGTACAGCTGCGTATCATCAGCGTAGCAATGAAAGTTTATGCCATGGCTCTGGATAATTTTTCCCAAGGGCAACACATGTATAAAGTGAAAAGGATTGGTCCCAGAACTGAACCCTGTGGGACGCCATAGCAGACCCTAGTCCGTGTAGAAGAAACGTCATTAACATGGACGAAATGGAACCTGTCAGATAGGTCTGACTTAAACCAGCCTAATGCTGTCCCTTTAATTCCAACAGTGTGCTCTAATCTATGCAGCAAAAGGCCGTGATCAACAGTATCAAAAGCAGCACTGAGGTCCAGCAGAACAAGGACAGAAACTAATCCATTGTCTGAGGCCATGAGGAGGTCGTTGGAGACTCTAATCAGTGCAGTTTCTGTGCTATGATGAGTTCTAAACCCTGACTGAAAGACCTCAAATAGATCATTTCTATGCAGGTGTTCTCCTAACTGGCTAGCAACTATTTTTTCCAGAATTTAAGAGATAAATGGAAGGTTGGATATTGGTCTATAGTTTGCCAAGATGTCCGGATCAAGAGATGGTTTCTTGAGCAAAGGTTTAATGACTGCAACTTTAAAAACCTGTGGTACATATCCTAATTGTAGAGATAGGTTAATCTGATTCTATCATATTCCACCATAGGGAGATGAGAGAGAATGACCTCCTTAAAATTATTCACAACATCTTCAGAAAGACATCTGCTGTAATGAGACGTTTCATTTTCTGTTTTAATGCCACAAATGCTGAACTCGAATGTAACTAAAAAGTGGTCCGAGAGAAGAGAATTCAGCGGCGACACTAACAAGTGATGAGTATCTATACCATAGGTGAGAACCAGATCCAGGATATGATTAAAGCAGTGAGTCTGTTCTTTCACTTTTTGTGAGACGCCCAATGACTCTAAAAGAGATGTAAAGGCTAATTTAAAGCTGTCACTGTCAACATCCATGTGGATGTTAAAGTCACCCACTATGATGACTTTGTCTGAGCTGAGCACTAAACCAGCTAAAAAATCTGAGAACTCAGACAGAAACTCCAGATAAGCACCAGCAGGTGGCCGGTACACCACTACCAACAAGACTGACTTTTCTGACCTCCAATTTGGAAAAGTTAGACTAAGCATGAGGCTTTCGAATGTATTATAATTACATTTGGGTTTTGTTTTTACTTGCAGGCTGGAGTTGTAGACGGCTGCTACTCCTCCACCTCGACCCGTACTCCGGGGAATATGATAATTATTATAACCTGGTGGCGTAGCCTCATTTAAGCTCACATACTCTCCCTCTTGTAGCCATGTTTCTGATAAGCAGAAGACATCGCAACGAGTCTCAGTAATAAGATCATTGATTTTACTGAGACTTAGAGCCAAGAGACCTCACATTCAGTAGTCCACATTTAACTACGAGTTCTTCTGGCTCCAAGTGTCTAACAGTTTTTATTTTTATCAGATTATTTTGGTTAATGCCACTATCACATCGTGCTAAGTAGACTTTTGGAGGACGGGGAATTGACACCAATTCTATGTTTTTGATCAGCATCATGTTAGCATTAGCAGCTACATGGTTGATTTCTCTATTTCTAGTGGTCGGGGGCGGTCCTCGAGAAGCAGAGAAGCGTGTAAGACTTCACAGATATTATATAATATAATATGCAACCACTGGTTTAAATATATAGAACAGCCATTCCCAAACTTCAGAATACCAAGGCCCAATTTGAAATGTGAAAAATCTCCGGAGCCCACTGAAACCTTTAATCACAACTGTGATCAACATACAGGGCTAAAGGCTATGTTCTGACGTTAATGTAAGGGGTCAACAAATAAGGTGACACTTGTCATATTAAGTTAAGATGACGGTAGTATCACTTAACTGGTTTGTTTTGTTACTTCCTAATGTTTTTAAATCATGTCGTTAATATTTTACAGTAATTAAAAACATATTTAAAAAAGATTGAGGATTTAAAACATATTTGTTTAATTTTAATGACCTCTCACGGCCCACCTGCAGTCCCACGACAGCCCACCAGGGGGCCGCGGTCCACACTTTGGGAATCACTGATATAGATGGTCTCACCAGGAAAGCAGGTAAGTGAAGAGAGAAGACCATTCAAATTAAATGCAGCTTGCTTTCATCGTAGCATCATTATCATTATATATTTGATTGGTTTGTTTGATATAAAAAAGCATGCTTTAATATCCAAAACTAAATATGAGCTGAAGTAGTTTTTTTTGTTGTTGTTGTCTTAAAAAATAAAATAAAATTAGATTCAGTAAAAAAGAAAAAAGGACATCAGTAGATGTAAGAAAATTAGACTGATATATAAAATCTAATTTATCTCTGCTGTATCTAAGGGTATTTTCCACATTGTGCAATCCTGACATAAAACTAAGGTGATTATTGCACGTATCGTATATGTATTGAGAAAAAGTATGACATAAACAAAACATAAACAAAATTATTTTCAGTCTTGTCTCTCATTGTCTTAAATCTTTATATCCCTGAATAAACTACAAACAATAAAGAAATTTATCAGGAAATGGGAAGTCAGTAAAGGGAAATGTATGACAACAGAACTTGTGCATTAAATGCGCTTTTACTCTTTCTTAGCCAGGATACGGTTGGGATGAGGTGCTAATTGACCACTGCTGTAATTTGATGTAATCCCTCCCTTCCTCTTCCTCTTCCTCTTCCTCTTCCTCTGTCACAGTCAGATTAGGTCAGAATGGAGGACACAGTAGACAGAAGCGCAGAGGAAATATCTTCTCCAAGGTAATCAGAAGAGGTTGCTTTGATCATTAAAAACATGATAGTGCAGGATTAAAGAGATTAAGCAGTGTGGACGAGCGTATTAGTGAACTAGAAGTATAAGCAATTAAAAGCATTTGCTCTGGAAACTGAAAGAAAAAAAATCTCCTGATAGGTGAGTGAATTTATTCACCAGAAGTTTTGAAGACTCACACAGTTATATTTTTTCTCAGGAAGAGACTTCCCAGTGTGAGGAAATCTTAACTTCATTATTTATTTATTTATTTATTTTTTTTTACAATGGATTAACAACTCGTCAGAGAAGGAAGTAGAAGATCCTAATCTGCAAATATGGACAGCTTTAACTTCACAGATACAGGAGGACGTTCATTCCAGGATATGGTGCAGCCGTTGTATGAACAGTACAAGCCTCCGCCGAGGGACCTCATCCAATTACCTAAATCAGTCCTGTACCTGCTGATGGCCGCGCTGGTCGTGGTTGCTGTGGCTTATGCTATAGTTGGCCACCTCATCAAAGACCTCATGCTGGATATAACAGGTATCTAACTATCTGGAAGGACCCATGTTTTTACTTGATTTTGTGTGATTTAGTGTACATTATGTTAATATAGTGATTCCAAAATCTATCAAATGTGGGTGTTATTTTTTTTTTCAACTGCAAAACCTTCGCTAATCTTTTGTTAAAAAGTCAAAGACACAACACACACCAAAAAGAAAAAGGCAATTTATTTATTTTTGTACTTTCAAATCACAACGGTGAATTAAGCTTTTACAAAAAACAAAGCCTTTTTTTATCTTGGAAGCCAGAACCGGGACCAGGCTGTTCTAATCTTAAAACAGAACCATCAACCGGTCTTGAAGAGTTGGTGAGCATAACAACTACTATCAATAAAATACTATTGATACCATTACAGGTAAAGCAGATATATCATCATTGTGCTGTTCTTGTCTTCTGTTCAAATTTGGTAGTGATTTAATTTAATTTAATTGAGACCTTAGAGAACAGGTTCAGTAAAACCAGTGTGGCCCAAATGTTGGCTGCCATTGACGTCTACAAATGTCAATTCGAATCCAAACGCTCACTGACAACGAGTTAAAAGAATCAGACTCTTTAAAGTGCCTATTTCTCACAGAGTTCTTCTCACAGTTTATTTTAGTCTTATGGCAAAAAGGCTGTAAACCCTGAATTCAGGAGGTGCTGTTCAGGTTGAAATTTAAAAAAAATAAAGGGAACACAAAAATAAGACATCCCATATCAGAATGAATAAAATATTCTCAGCAAATACTTTGTTCTTTACATAGTTGAATGCGCTGACATCAAAATCACAAAAATTATCAATGGAAATCAAATTTAGCAGGTTTGATTTGGAGTCACACTCAAAATCAAATTGGAAAAACAAAGTATAATAATAATAAGAATAATAATTATAAGAGTAATAAGAATATGTCGTTCATTCAGATCTTGGGTGTCTTATTTTTGTGTTCCTTTTTTGAGCAGTATATAAATCAAAAAGAAAAAGGAAATCCTAGACCTTTGGCTGTTTTCCTCTGGGATAAAAGATGGTCATCTCTCGTTCCATATCTATCCACAGACTGTTTGCTGGGCCCAGTCGACGAGGATCTGGAGAAAGATGGAGAAGTGGAGGGAGTCAACCCCCTTCACATGCCACCTGCCCTAAGCCACTCCCACCCAAACGCCTTCCACGTCTGGGACCAGGACGACATCATCATTCCCATGACGCCTCCCAACGAGAGTCCCCTCACAACCCCCCTGATGTCCGTCATCCCATACATGCCTTCGTTTTTCCCCAACTCCTTCAGCGTGGGCAGCCCCTCCTACAGTCAGCCCCTCCCGAAGGAGAGCGACGCATGAGACCGCAAAACAGCTGCTTTATCTTTTTTATAAACATTTTTCTTCATCTCACCCAGTTCTCATTAGTCTCTAGAAAAAAAAAATTAAAGAAAAGAAAGAAATTCTTGGAAATGTGATGGAAAACTATTGAGTGTCAAAACAAACTTTACAGACTTTGTAATTTCATTTTTGCAATTTCATGTCTAACTGGAAATACACAATTATAACCATAAGGAACAAACAAGTGCAAATGCTCTCGGACAAATGCATTCAACAAAAATAGTCTCTTAATATTTTTTTTAAAGAATTTTGGGAGAATTATGTCAGAACTTTATAGAGTCATGACTTTGTGGTGTAAATTATGATTTAGAGATCACTCAGATCCTTTCAGTTAGCATTAAATAAACCTTGTTATACCATAAAAAAAACACACCTTTCCACTTCCAATCACATTATCCTGTTCATATCTCAGTTTCCTTTCATTTGCTGGGAGTGAGTGTCATTGAGTTGACATTGCTTACCCAGAATGCAGCCCTGTAGTCCCTGTATTTATTTGCAGGATGGAGATTACGGAGAGAAGATTAGATGAGCAGCTTACCATGTAAAAAGTCCTTATTACTTTTGAGCTTTAGAATTAAAAGGTTAAACTGCTGCAGTCCAATACGGAAGAATTGCTACTCTGGCTGTATGAAACCACCAGGAAGGAAGCAAAAAGGGACTAATTCTGTAATGAACAGTGTGGACAGTGTGTATGACTTAAATGCAATATAAATTGCTTTAAAGTGAGAGATGTCTGTGGCACTGGCATGGTGGAAAGTCTTGGGTGTGCTTATTTCCTTTATGAAAAACTCAAATAATGATTCTTATTTAGAGAACAATTATGACAGTGGACAAACTTTCACATTTAACAAAATTTAACAGTATTTGTAACAAATCATGAAAAGGTGCCAGGATTTCACTGCTCCCCAAGTATCTACTGTAACTCAACACCCAAATGCAGGAGAGCAGGAGAATCCAATACAAAAGTCCTTTATTATGTCCAGAAGTGCAGAAAACTTAACAGTCCGTGCGTTTACATGGGAAGTTTAGTTCCTCTTTAATTCAGAATTAAAGTTAAATCCGAATAAAAGTTACCATGTAAACACCTAATTCCATATGAAAATGTCAATTCCGAATTAAACTTAATTCCGAAATAAGTGGCTGGTTTATTCTGATTTTAAATCTGAACAGAATAATTCCGCGGTCATGTAAACACTCATTCCTGTTTAAATTAATTCCGGTCTTTCTGCGCATGCTAGTTCTCTTGCCCGTCTGTCGCCATGACGCTTATATTCCGCGCTGGGCTTGTTTTCAAAACAAAGTTTCAAGATGGCGGCACGCAGTAAACGGTGTTCAAGAGCAGAGACGATTTATTTATTAAATAGTAGTGATGGTGAGATGTAGCCTCGTGAAGCATCGTAACACATCAGCCAATTGGTTCGAGAAAAGGTTCATTTCTTGACGCTTCATATGCATATGACACCACCTACTGGTCAGGTTTATAATCACACACCACCTACTGGTCACACCACACCTACTGGTCAGGTTTATAATCACATGACACCACCTACTGGTCAGGTTTATAATCACATGACACACCACCTACTGGTCAGGTTTATAATCACATGACACCACCTACTGGTCAGGTTTATAATCACATGACACCACCTACTGGTCAGGTTTATAATCACATGACACCACCTACTGGTCAGGTTTATAATCACATGACACCACCTACTGGTCAGGTTTATAATCACATGACACCACCTACTGGTCAGGTTATAATCACATGACACCATCCTACTGGTCAGGTTTATAATCACATGACAACCCACCTACTGGTCAGGTTTATAATCACACACACGACACCACCTACTGGTCAGGTTTATAATCACATGACACCACCTACTGGTCAGGTTTATAATCACATACACACCACCTACTGGTCAGGTTTATAATCACATGACACCACCTACTGGTCAGGTTTATAATCACATGACACCACCTACTGGTCAGGTTTATAATCACATGACACCACCTACCGGTCAGGTTTATAATCACATGACACCACCTACCGGTCAGGTTTATAATCACATGACACCACCTACTGGTCAGGTTTATAATCACATGACACCACCAACTGGTCAGGTTTATAATCACATGACACCACCTACTGGTCAGGTTTATAATCACATGACACCACCTACTGGTCAGGTTTATAATCACATGACACCACCTACTGGTCAGGTTTTATAATCACATGACACCACCTACTGGTCAGGTTTATAATCACATGACACCACCACCTACTGGTCAGGTTTATAATCAACATACACACCACCTACTGGTCAGGTTTATAAATCACACCTGACACCACCTACTGGTCAGGTTTATAATCACATGACACCACCTACTGGTCAGGTTATAATCACATGACACCACCTACTGGTCAGGTTTATAATCACACACACACCACTACTGGTCAGGTTTATAATCACATGACACCACCTACTGGTCAGGTTTATAATCACATGACACCACCTACTGGTCAGGTTTATAATCACATGACACCTACCTACTGGTCAGGTTTATAATCACAGACACCACCTACTGGTCAGGTTTATAATCACATGACACCACCTACCACTGGTCAGGTTTATAATCACATGACACCACCTACTGGTCAGGTTTTATAATCACATGGACACCACCTACTGGTCAGGTTTATAATCACATGACACCACCTACTGGTCAGTTTATAATCACACGACACACACCACCTACTGGTCAGGTTTATAATCACATGGACCACCACCTACTGGTCAGGTTTATAATCACATGACACCACCTACCGGTCAGGTTTATAATCAACACGACAACCACCTACCGGTCAGTTTATAATCACATGACAACCACCTACTGTCAGGTTTATAATCACACGACACCACCTACTGGTCAGGTTTATAATCACACGACACCACCTACTGGTCAGGTTTATAATCACATGACACCACCTACTGGTCAGGTTTATAATCACATGACACACCACCTACGGGTCAGGTTTATATCACATGACACCACCTACTGGTCAGGTTTATAATCACATGACACCACCTACTGGTCAGGTTTATAATCACATGACACCACTACTGGTCAGGTTTATAATCACACACATGACACACCTACTGGTCAGGTTTATAATCACATGACACCCCTCGTCAGGTTTATAATCACATGACACCACCTACCGGTCAGGTTTATAATCACATGACACCACCTACTGGTCAGGTTTATAATCACACGACACCACCTACTGGTCAGGTTTATAATCACATGACACCACATGACCACCTACTGGTCAGGTTTATAATCACACGACACCACCTACTGGTCAGGTTTTATAATCACATGACACCAACCTACTGAGGTTTATAATCACATGACACCACCTACTGGTCAGGTTTATAATCACATGACACCACCTACTGGTCAGGTTTAGGTTTATCACGACACCACCTACTGGTCAGGTTTTATAATCACACGACACCACCTACTGGTCAGGTTTATAATCACATGACCCCACCTACTGGTCAGGTTTATAATCACATGACACCACCTACTGGTCAGGTTATAATCACATGACACTACTTTAATCACATACTGGGTCAGGTTTATAATCACATGGACAGGTTTATAATCACATGACACCACCTACTGGTCAGGTTATAATCAATGGAATAACACAGGTTATAATCACACTACTGGTCCAGGTTTATAATCACAGACACCACCTACTGGTCAGGCACATGACACCACCTACTGGTTTTATAATCACACCTGTCAGTTTGAATGTATCAGTTTGGCTCTTGCGAATGAAATAACATGAGCAAATGGCACATTAAAATATCTCAGCATGTGTACAATTTCTTTATGTCATTTTAAGAAAATCACCTGAGCTTATTCGGGCAGAGAACAGTGAAAGTGTCTGGACAACTTGGACAATGATGACCATTAAAGGGGTGAATTTATGCATTATTATTTAAAAATAGTAATTTTTCCACAGTTTTTGGTTTTAACCGATTCCTTTTTTAAACACAATCTCTCCAGCCTTGGAGAACACCCTTTCACATGGCACAGAGGATGCTGGGCTGCATAAAAATGTTTGTGCCATCATGTACAAATGGGGGTACAGTAAGTTTTGTTTCTTCCAGTATGTCAGTGGGTTTATATTTGGTTCTGCAAGGTAGCGCTGGACCTCCACAGTGGCATCAGCAGGGACATTTTGAGTCCTCCTTGCCTCCATGATGCTGGTGTCCAAACGATGCCACAGTTTGCTACCTAAGAGAAAACCACAGATCATGTTAGTAAGTGTTCTAATAGGAATAATTGATCTCAAAATTTAAAATTACAGACTACCTCCAGTGACATCATGAGAGGTGGAAGCCTGAGGAGTTTCCTCTCTGCCTTGTGTTGATCTGATGACACTGGCACACTCAGAAATCAGGCGTTTCACGGCTTCGCTCTCTTTTGTTGGGCTGAAAAACCCAATAACCTCATATCTGGGGTCCAGGAGTGTAACAAGGGACATGATGCTCATAGACTGTAAAGTGTGTAGCTTCTCCCGGAGATGCCTGATAAGCTGGTCTCCTGGTACTGGTGGTGTGGTGGTGCTGCTGTCTTTCTCATTTCATCTTGTAGACTTTGTTCAAGCATTGTCATGAGAGGTACCACTTTAGATGCAGACAGTTTTTCTTCAGAGGAGAGCTCCACAGTGGCATCATAAAATGGAGACAGCATCGAAAGGCACCCTCCAACAATCTGAAATTCCTCAGGTGTTAAGAAGGGGAAGTCATGTTGCAGCCTGCTAATGCTATTGCTAATGCTGCTCCTACTGGCTCCCTCAGCTCAACCAGACACTGCAGCATCAAATATGAGCTGTTCCATCTTCTTGCATGAGTTTCATATTTTGCATCCCCAGAGGTGCTTGCACTTGTGTAAGCTTCTCCTTTAAAGACAAAAGTGAGTAGGCCGTTAAATCACTGCAGTAGAAATACAGACAAGCTATAAGCTTTATTATATATTGGAATAAAAGGAAATTCAATTCAATTCAATTCAATTTTATTTATATAGCGTCTGTTACAATGACAATTGTCTCTAGGCGCTTTACAGAGACCCAGGGCATGACCCCCGAGCAAATATCATCAACTAAGGTTATATCATTAAATCCAATCAATGATAATGGCAGGTAAAAAACTCCCACGTAGGGAGAAAAAAAACCTTTAAGCCAAACAGTGGCAAGGAAAAACTCCACTTTAAGAGGAAGAAACCTTGAGCAGGACCTGGCTCATATGGGGGGACCCTCCTGCCGAAGGCCAGCCGGGTAGAGAAAGAAAAGAGGGGAGACAGGACAGAGAGAGGATGGAGGACAGAGAGAAGATGGAGGACAGAGAGAGGATGTAGGACAGAAAGAGGATGGAGGACAGAGAGAGGAGAGCACAGAAAAAGCACAGAAAAAGTAAAAAATACTAATAATAAATAATAAAAAAGAGCATACCTTCGCAGAGGTGCTGCTTCTAAAGTAGCCAACCACACTCTCAGAAAAGAAAGTACAGAATTGTACCTTTAGAGGTACAATGGCTTGTCACTGGGGCAGTACCCTCAGAAGGTACAGTTTTGTACCCTTTTGTACCTTTTACACTTGAGTACATATATGTACCTTTTGGACCATCAAAAAGGTACATATAGGTACCTTAAGGTCCAATAATTAACCCTAGGGGGTACATTTGTGTAGATTGTACCTCAGGGGACAAAAAAGGACTTGTACTGTACCCCTATTTCTGAGAGTGCAGCTTCCTTGCCTTTGCCCGGATGCCAGGGACCACAGGGTTTTGATCAAGTGCTTTCATCACAACCAGGTTCAGCGTATGAGCAATGCATATATGGTGCCGAAGCTTCAGATGGCAGGAAACATAAAAATTGTGAGCTTTTCAAAGTTGTAGCGGCCAGGTTAAATGAAGGAGGTTTCACAGATAGAGATGCCACCCAGGTCAAAAATAAGTGAAATGTTGTTGCTAATGGAGTTGTTGCTAAGTTTGTTTTCTTCCGGTAGATGTAAAGACGTCTGCCCCCCATCCAATCAGAACCCTTCCCAACCCCCAGAACTTAAGAGGAGTTGGATAAAGCCGAACAAACGTGTTTTCCATGTAAACCTCAATTCGGAATTACTATTTCCATGTAAACTTGAAGCAAAATAGTTTAATTCAGAATTATTAATTCCGAATTGAAAAACATCATGTAACCAAAAAAAAAAACTCAACCAAGAGAAAAAGCAGGGCAGAAACACAGGGTATAAATGGGAGCCAAAAGAGGTGGGATGAAAAGAGGACAACACAACTAACCTGAACACAGCTGGCAACAGAAGGAAAAACAAGACTTAAATAAACAAAGGGACAAACGAGGTGCGGGTGCAATCAGGGAGATGACAAAAAGAAGTAAAACAGCACAAAACCAAATAGAGAAACAGGCCGTCAAAATAAAACAGGAAGTAAAGGTAACAGGAACAGAAAAGAACACAAGAAAGCAGACCAAACCAACAGAACAAGAAAGCAGGGGGCGGGGCTTGCGGACAGGCAAGCCAGGAAGTTGCTTGTAGCCCCGCCCTCTACGGGGGCGCCCCCAAGGGCTGCACTCAAGAGCAACGACAGCAATGGGCGTTTTTTTTTCAGTGAAATTACACTGTAGTCGCAAGGGGTGAGGCCTATGGAGCGATAGGAGTGCCACATTAATATGGAGCGATAGGAGTGCCACATAAATAAATAAATAAATAAATGTGGAAATAAAAAGATAAATAAATAAATAAATAAATAAATGTTGAAATATAAAGAGAAATAAATAAATAAATAAATAATAAATGTGGAAATATAAAGAGAAATAAATATATAAATAAATAAATAAATAAATATACAGTCATGGAAAAAATTATTAGACCACCCTTGTTTTCTTCAGTTTCTTGTTCATTTTAATGCCTGGTACAACTAAAGGTACATTTGTTTGGACAAACATAACGATAACCACAAAGATTGTTCATAAGAGTTTTATTTAAGAGCTGATATCTTACCATTTTCCATGGTTTTCTTGATTATAACCTAAATCACTTAAGTTTTTACATCAATAGCTATGGCGTTGTACTGCCAAAAACACTGCTTTTATGCATTCAGTGTTTTCTTTTCTGTCTGTTTTAGTCACATGATGACATTTAGTGGTACCAGGTATTAAAATGAACAAGAAAGTAAAGAAAAAATGGTGGTCTAATAATATTTTCCATGACTGTATGTGGAAATATAAAGAGAAATAAATATATAAATAAATATATGTGGAAATATAAAAGGAAATAAATAAATAAATAAATTGTTGTGGAAAAAATAAGATCCGATCTCGATGAGAAAATCAGAATAGAATTTATTACAGAGAAAAAAAGACAGACATACAAATACTTGCGCACAAGGAGAGCAACCAGCCACCACTCCGCAGAGTGCTGGCTGATGACTCTGCAGATACAAAGATGAAGCTGATCTTTATACCAAGACAGCAAGGTGTTACAGGTTTGCTGTGTAGACACAGCAGGTGGTGGTGGAGGCAGAGACAGTTGCCTTAGCCATTTGTCTGCAAACAGACTGATTGAGTTTAGGGATGTCATACAGAGGCATTTGTTTAAAACAGACTGATTGAGTTTAGGGATGTCATACAGAGGCATTTGTTTAAAACAGACTGATTGAGTTTAGCAATGTTATACAGAGGCATTTGTTTAAAACAGACTGATTGAGTTTAGCAATGTTAAACAATCCCTTGATCAAGAAGTTTTTTAGTTGATGCTAATTGATTTTAGGAAGTCACAGCTGACCCCTGCCGTGTCTCCTAGATCAATGAGCCACAGCCGACCCCCGTGCTTGCCTTTTGTCAGACATTTGGTCTCGTGTGACACAGACAAATCACTTTTAAACATATTGTTAGATGACAAAATTACAAGATGAAATAACTTGTAAAAAATAGCCAGCACTCTGCGGAGTGGTGGCTGGTCGCTCTCCTTGTGCGCACAAGTATTTGTATGTCTGTCTTTTTTCTCTGTAATAAATTCTATTCTGATTTTCTCATCGAGATCGGACCTAATTTTTTTCCACAACAGTTTGGCGCTGCAAAGTAGGGTCCCTCGCTTGGCCGTCTGGACGGAGTGACCAGAGACCGAGAACCTCAAAAGTGCTGTTGAGATGGGAGCTGACTCACTGCGTCCTGACTGCCAACGCTGGGATCCAACGAACTTAAGTCCTACAATCTGATCTGGTGAGAAATTCATTTTCAAAAACACATTTGGTCTCGAAAAGGTTCAGATCTGAGGTGGTTCAGCATTCTCCATAGCATTTGGGGAAGTTTAGTCTGCAGGAGTAACTGCGACTGGTTAGTTTCTGAGATCTGTTCTGAAACGCTCCTTCTGTAAGTACTCAGAAGGTTAGGCTTTAACTGTTTGGGGCAGGCAAACAGATTTTGCAAAGACGTTTGCAATCTTAGCAAGAGTGTTCACACTGACTCATGAAGAAATGAGTTCTGGTAAATCCAAACCTCTTTTCTGTTCCTTAGAGTTCCAATGTGGAATAGGTGAGAGAAAGAAACGGCCGTGAGAGTGTTGAATGTCTGGACTCAGAAATATGGGTTCGTCGAGTTTGAACGAGTTGGAAAGACTGAATGAGAAATTTACTGAAAGATTTGTGTAAAAGATTTGGAAGAATGTGAAACATAGCGCTTTGTTTTAAAAAATAGGAGTGAATGTATCTTTATTGTTGATTCTGATGCTATTCCGCATCTCTGACCCCTGCGCATGCGCAACAATATATATATATATATATATATGTGTGTATGTGTGTGTGTGAGTATATATATATATATATATATATATATATATATATATATATATATATATATATATATATATATATATATAGGTATTATTTTTTGATACGTTAAGTGTTGTATGTATGTCCTGTGCTTTGTCTGTCTCACTAAGCCCCAGAACAGAGACAGTTGTTGTCCAACACTGATACCCCCCCCCTTTTTTTTTTTTTTTTTTTTTTTTTTACTCATTTGCTTTTGGCCAAAGCAATTTACAGTGATGCGACCTAGACTTTTTTTTTTTTTTTTTCGTAAAACTGTCAGGACTGAAAGCCAGTCCTGATTTCAAAGTTTGTGTTTTCTCTCCCTCCTTAAGGTGTACAGACAACAACCATGTAGTACTGTATGCAAATCAGTGAAACCGGTTTCCATGGCTGCTGTCACTTCTTCTCACAGCTTCCTGTCTGAGGAACAGACAGCAGCCATCCCCCCCCCTCCTTATGGGACGTCCCCTCAGATCTCTAAGCCCAGAGTAAATATGTTAGTCTAAAAAAACAAAACAAACTGTGACCCTGTTGTTATTCCTGTTGTTGTGATTTTGTACTAAACTTCTCTGTGCTTGAAGCCCCTTTATCTTCTCTTGTTCATGGAAAAGTCTACAGCCTCCAGACCTTATTAGATGGACACCCCCCCCCCCCCCGAGGCAGAGAAATTAACTGAAAAAGGCTTTTCAAACAGCTCCCACGTTAGGCCTTTCCTGATCCAGAAAGACTTCTCATCCCCCGACAGCCAGATGGCTAAGCAGGTAAAAGCAGCTCTTCCTGAGACCAGCAGACACCCCTGCTCACGAGTCACCCATACGGCGGTAACAGTTGCAGAGAGAGCCACTTGGACCCATGCTAGCCAAATGCAAAAGGTGCCAGAATCCACTGGTGACCTCCCTCCGGCTATAAATCACCCAGCATCAGAGTAGACGCTCTACTCCACCCATCACCAGGTGAAAGTCATGTCCTCACCAACTGAGGGGACATCTCAGCTGAAGGGATGAGTGCTGATCAGGCCTATGGCAGCACTCCGAGCAACATGCTCCAACATGGGTGCTTTGTTTTGCTTGGTGAGGAACATTGGCTCAGATACGGACAATGGCAGCCTGTTGGACTGACAGGTTGTGGACTATTTGGATCAAAATGCCCTTGATTCGGATTACTCGTCATTTGGCCTGTTTCCTGGGGGTCAGGAGGTCATTCAAGATCGCTGCATAACAAAAGATCTCACACTGAACGTTGCAGCACTTTTATGTGGTGTCAGCTCATGACACACCCCGCCATCGCCGCTCTCCAACTGACCCACGTGACTCAACCTGGGGCTCGAATGTCCCACCTGACAGGAAACTCTGGTCAAACATTTTTTTTTTTCCCCTTGATGAAAAAACTCATGCTCTGCCTGGAAACTGTGAACTACAAGCTGGACGAATTCACAGAGGACTCTGTGTTTGCCCTAAAAGGACTCTGCTTGCGGACCATGTGTCCTCCTCTGGCTGGCTTTCATTGCTAGCTGGTAACAGCTAAAAGATCTCTCCTGCTGCGGATTATGACCTCAGTCATCATTGTTGTTCTTTCATGCAGCATTATTCCCTTAGTCAAGAACTGTCTAAGATGATTCTCATCCAGTTTTGGATCTGTATAACCCATGTTCCCTCAACAAATCCCATGGACTCTATTTCTAATCCTCCCTCATTGCCTGGATATTATGACGATTCATCAGAATGACTCTGACAACGACTCCTTTGTGTGATCGTCCGTTTTCCAACACTGAATATTATTGTCCATATTTATAAGTCGAACATTGTTTCTGTTTTCAATCATGTTTATGATGGTGATCACTGAATCTCAGTGAATTTGGTGACCTAATGTTACAGTTCATGGATGTTATTGTGTGATTAATATAAAACATATCAATGTTTGATTATAATCAAAAGAGAGAAATTGTGGAGGAAATTTTTATTTGGTTTATTTCATCTTGTAATTTTGTCATCTAACAATATGTTTAAAAGTGATTTGTCTGTGTCACACAAGACCAAATGTCTGACAAAAGGCAAGCACGGGGGTCGGCTGTGGCTCATTGATCTAGGAGACACGGCAGGGGTCAGCTGTGACTTCCTAAATTCAATTAGCATCAACTAAAAAACTTCTTGATCAAGGGACTTTTTAACGTTGCTAAACTCAATCAGTCTGTTTTGAACAAATGCCTCTGTATGACATCCCTAAACTCAATCAGTCTGTTTGCAGACAAATGGCTAAGGCAACTGTCTCTGCCTCCACCACCACTTGCTGTGTCTACACTCTGTATGCAAACCTGTAACACCTTGCTGTCTTGGTATAAAGATCAGCTTCATCTTTGTATCTGCAGAGTCATCAGCCAGCACTCTGCGGAGTGGTGGCTGGTCGCTCTCCTTGTGCGCACAAGTATTTGTATGTCTGTCTTTTTTCTCTGTAATAAATTCTATTCTGATTTTCTCATCGAGATCGGACCTAATTTTTTTCCACAACAGCCTTTTTGCAAATTTTTTTGATTTCTCAGGTCAGCAGAATCTTTGAGACAAATCTCATATTAACATAACATATTCAAAGGCAGGACAGTTTATCCGTGTACAAGGAGGCAGGTTCTGTTCATTTAGCAGTGTCAGTGTTGTCTTTGAGTGGTTCTCCTGTTTAAATTACCACTACCTTTCATATGCCAATTTTACATCTCTTAGTAAAGTGGATAAAAAAATATTTAGATGCAATTAGTTAAATTACATTGAAGAATCAATTACATAATTAATGTACTTATTATATATTTAACAGAGTAACTAGTAATGTGTAATCTATTACTTACTTTGTAAAAAAAAAAACAACAATGCCATGTTACAGCCATGTAATTTTTTCTAATTAAGATGTTGCGATCACACAATATGAGATTTGAGATCTCAGGTCTGCTGACCTGAGAAATCAAAAAAATTTGCAAAAAGGCTTTTAAAAAAAGGGAAAATACTCAGATATAACCTTTTTGTAATCTCACTTTGATTAGTGAATTGTACTTTTAATACATACTTTTTCCTCATGAGTACATACTGTAACTAATTAAGCTGATTTTGTAATATAATTACATAATCCTTTTACATGTAGCTTGTTACTCCTCAACCCATGATAACCTGCACAAGTTTCAGCTGTGGCTAGTATATGATGAATATATATTACACGTTATGTATTCATCATATACAGCATGTGAACTTGACAACCGTCTTCTACAGACTTGTGTATAAATCGAAAAAGCTTACTGATAACATGACATGGTAGAATTTTAGGCTGTGAATAAAGTACCTACCTCTTCAAGATTGTGCCACACAACCGGATCAATGTCTGTATCGGTCAGTGCAGATATTTGCCCAAGACTTTCGCTGACATCTTCTACCATCCTCAGAATGTAGTCCGGCTGAACATTTTCATCCACACACCGAGCAATTCTTAAAAGTTCTTGTTGAACACCTCTCCTTAACTCCTCCACGTTTTCCATATTTACTTTTCCACCGTTATCAGTCAAACTACGTGAGTTGTCTGCACGTCCTCCTCAGCGCTGATGACGTCAGGCTAAACGCTAGCATACATATCTATGAGTTAGCGCCCATACCGCCAGGCAGAAATCCAGTAATCAGGGAACGACTATCCATCCTGGACAGGAAGCCCCGCCCAGAGCCATTTGATTGACAGCTCAGTCCACCAAGCGGTTTTGTCATTGCTTTATCCTTGTGTCACAGGAGTGCCAAAAAGGAAAAGCAAATGCAATACGAAAATTAAAGATGATTTTCCTTTTCATTTATTTATTTCTCTTTATATTTCCACATTTATTTATTTCCCTTTATATTTCCACATTTATTTATTTATTTCCTTTTATATTTCCACATATATTTATTATATATTTATTTCTCTTTATATTTCCACATATTTATTTATTTATTTATTTATTTCTTTATATTTCCACATTTATTTATTTATTATCTTCTTTAGATTTCCACATTTATTTATTTCTCTTTTTATTTCCACATTTATTTATTTATTTATTTATTTATTTATTTCTCTTTATATTTCCACATTTATTTATTTATATATTTATTTCTCTTTATATTTCCACATATATTTATTTATTTATTAATGTGGCACTCCTATCGCTCCATAATAGGTGAGTAGGACAAATAAAAACGACATTTAAAAAAAGTACACATAATTGAATTGTACCTATGTGTTGTATGCCAATATGATGAAGATTGGTCATCTAGCATGTAGGCATTTCATTTATGATAATATTTAAAATGCTTTACACACGGCTAGATAAAATAAATAAGTTATTAAAATAGCATAATATCTGTGCCTCTTAACTGACCAAAATTTAACTGTGTGTATATGAGATTTTTTTAATCTATTTATATCAAGGATTTGGCCTTTTATTTCACATGATGCTGGAACCAACTCATTTCCCTCCTTTGAGATCAATAAAACTAAATTATATTCAATCAAATTTAATCTTGAAACATCACATGAAAATAAAAGAGCAAGTGTATGCAAGGTTTTGTTCTGTTTTAATTATGAATTTCATGTTTATTTAGAGAATGCAATGAAAGATCATCGAATTGACCGTGCAGTAGGGATCTGCAAAAAACTTGTGAGCAGTTTCTCCTACAGTTGGAGGCGTAAAAAAGAGCTAGCTTTGGCTCATAGGGAGCTGAAGCTTCCAGAACATGGGCTGAAGACAGAATGCCCCACAAGGTGGGGGTCAAGACAGGCAATGATTGAAAGAGTCCTGGAGCAGCAGAGGGCCATCTCTCAAGTCCTGTCTTCTGACAGAAAGTCAAGACATCTCATTCCATCATGGCAGGACTCTGAGATCCTTGAAGCCATCCACAAATCCCTCCACCGTTTGACTGAGTTTACTGATGCACTGTCCCGTGAGAAGTATGTGAGTGTTTCTTTTGTGAAGCCAGTCCTCCACCTCTTCACTTCCTCCATCCTCAAAGTGAACGATGATGATCCAGAGCTCACAAACACCATTAAGACAAAAATCCTAACTTACCTGAAGGAAAAATACAACGATCCCGAGACACAAGACCTGCTCGACATGGCTTCTGCTCTGGATCCCCGTTTCAAGCTCCGATACACAAGTGAGAACAGGGTTGCACCAATTCAAGCCAGACTTATGTCTGAGATGGCTGCATCTGTGAGCATGGTAAGTATTTATTATATAATTACAAATATATTAGACTAACTTTATTATTCATATTTTATTTACCATGAAGTTTTCAAGGAGCAAGGCCCAAGTGATGGTGGAACTGCAGACAGGACAGAGGATGATGCACCCAGCACATCCAAGAAGAAGAAGAGCTTGGGGAGCTTCTTCAAGATCAGTGAGAGAGCCGGCCCAACCCATCCTCCTCAACAAGCTGTAGCCACTGAGCTTCAGTCTCAGTGCAGTACCTGCATATATATATATATATATATATATATATATATATATATATATATATATATATATATACACATATATATATATATATGCGGCCATCCTGGCGCTGCCTTCTGGTGCGGGCTGCTTCCCCTCGTTTGTTGCCGTTGTCGTGCTGCGGGTGGGCGGCCGGCGGGGGGTGGTGGCTGTCCCGGCTCACCTGGGGGGGTCGCGCCCCCCTGTTTCCCCCTCCTTCCGTCTCTCTGTCTTGCCTGCCTCCCCCTTCCGCTCTCTGTTGGTGGTTGGTGGGGGCGGGGGAGCTCGGCTGTTCCTGGGCTGCATGGTGTGACGGCTACTGGGACTGCATTTTCTGTGGTGCTGCTGCTGTAGCCCGGGGCCTGGTGGGTGTGGGGGCCTGGGGGTGGGCAGACCTCGTTGTAGTTCAGGCCTTCTGGGTGCCCTGCCTGATCCCCTGATCAGTGGACGTATGCCTTGGGGGTGTTTGCCCCTTGACCTCTTGGGTCGGGGGGCAAGGGTCCTTTCGGGCCAGTCTGGTCCTGGGTGATGGGAGTTAGCTGGCGTTTTCCCACCCATGGGAGGATTTGAGACGGATTAAGATAAGGAGAGTGGTGATGGTGATGACAGTTTCCTTGGTACATGTGACTGTATATGAGCATGGACACATCTATGCTTTACACCCCTCCCCCAACACCCCCCCTCTACTGTCAACACAATCAATCAATAATGTTTACATCAATTCTCCATATACAGGTCTATAGCTTGGTAGAAGGTGTTAATCCAGTTTTCTTGTCAGTAGTTTCTGCTTCCTACATATTATCTTTTAAGAAAACTTTACCAAAGCAACCAATCTGCAAAACATTTTGGAACTGATGCAAATTGAGGCAGGCAAAGAGCAGGTACAAAGTGCCTTTACAAAATACATCCCTGTAATCCAGGAAGCCACAGGGTTACAGGACTCCTTTCTACCACTACTACCTCCAGAGGAACAATCGAAACATGTCACACGGTTTGAAGCAAAGATGCTTAATGTGAACAATTTCATTGAGGAAGTCAAAACATGGACAAGAAAGCCAAGTGTTCGTTCTGAGGAACGCGTTACTGAGAATGAAGACATTATAAATCCAAAGGACAGCATTTTAAATGTGGCAAGTAAAAAATTCAACAGATAAAAGTCACACATCGTCGCCTGGAAGCAGCAAGTCCTCCACCTCATCAGCTCGCAGGCAAGCGGAGGCAGAAAGAGCTGCACAATACAGTCAGCAGCGTTAAAGAAGAAGCATGAACTGGAGGAGGAGGAAGAAAAGCTACGAAAAAAAAGGAAATAATGAAGTTGGAGGCACAACTGGCAACTGCTTCTCTGTGTTATCTTTATTCCCAACTGGCCTGGGATGGTGGTGGACACCTGGGGGGCGGGGGCCCAATCAATGCAGCTTGCAGCTTTAATTTGCAACTATTTTTGAAAGGCGACTGGTTTAGTTTCAGTGATGAGCTGCTAAAATGTACCCTGCAATTCCAAGTTGCTTTTTTTGTTTAAATAAAGATTTTATACCAGTTTGAGGGATTTTTTTTTTGTTTAATTATGTTGTCTTTACAGGTCTTTACTGCTTTTAATGTAATGATTGAGTTTTCATTTATCATCCATGAACACTCCTATGGGGCCCCGTTTGGGTCATAATTCAATGAATAAATGAGTCTATTATTATGAAATAAAGGCATTTATTATTATGAAATATTTCCATTTTATTATGAAATGCATATTTATTATTATGAAATATTTCCCATTATTATGATAATGGTTTGATTTTTCATAAGATTCAGTGTGTTTACATGGGAAGTTTAATTCCTCTTTAATTCAGAATTAAAGTTAAAGCCGAATAAAAGTTACCATGTAAACACTTAATTCCATATGAAAATGTCAATTCCGAATTAACTTAATTCCGAAGTAAGTGGCTGGTTTATTCCCATTTTAATTCCGCATTAAGTAATTCCGCGGTCATGTATACACTCATTCCTCTTTAAATTAATTCCCGTCTTTCTGCGCATGCTCGTTCTCTTGCCCGTCTGTCGTGATGACGCTCATATTCAGCAGCAAAATGGCAGCACGCAGTAAACGGTGTTCAAGAGCAGAGACGATTTATTTAATAAATAGCTTGGAGGAAGTTGAAATAATTAAAAGAACAGATGGCAGGAAACATAAAAATTGTGAGCTTTTCAAAGTTGTAGCGTCCAGGTTAAATGAAGGAGGTTTCTCAGATAGAGACGCCACCCAGGTCAAAAATAAGTGAAATGTTGTTGCTAACTGAGTTAGCTAAGTTTGTTTTCTTCCGGTAGATGTAAAGACGTCCGCCCCCCCCATCCAATCAGAACCCTTCCCAACCCCCAGACCTAAAGCGGAGTTGGATAAAGCCGAACAAACGTGTTTTCCATGTAAACCTTAATTCGGAATTACTATTATCATGTAAACTCGAAGGAAAATAGTTTAATTCGGAATTATTTAATTCCTAATTATTAATTCCGAATTAAAAAACATCATGTAACTGCAACCAATGAGCTTTTACATAATAATGGCTTTGTTTTTCATAAGAATGATTTGTGTGTCAATCACAGCAGAGAGGGTGGAGCCATTTATGTGATTGGCTGGTCTTTCATTCAGGCATAAGCAACAGAACAGTGAATATGGTCAAGGTTTCCCGTAGCTCAGTCCAAGCTAGCATAGCTACAATCGGACTAGGAGCGCACCTTGATGACGCCACGGCCCGCTGCTAACGGGACCTCACGGCCAAAACTAGTCGATGTCAGAGCGTAGAATGGGTAAGGATCAGCCAATGAGCGTGCAGGTCAACCACTGGTCCCGCCCACTGGCAAAATGTCATCATTATGTAAAAGCTCATTCTTATGAAAAAGGAAGCAATTATTTAAAAACTCATTCTTAGATAAAAAAAAGCTATTCTGAAGTAAACTTTTATGCATTAAACTAAGATTAAATAATAATCAAAAATATATTCATAATAATTACTTTTTTCATAATAATGGGAGATATTTCACAATAATAAACATGTATTTCATAATAATGGATACGTATTTCATAATGATAGACTCATTTATTCATTGAATTTTGACCCAAACGGGGCTCCATACACTCCCACTTCCCTCATTTTTAATATGCAGCCTTTCCCCAGCATTATTAATAGCCCGAAGGAGCTGCTCAGACATTTCTCGCCACCTCATAACTGGTTGGGAGAAACCGCACCCCTGTCTCACTCTCTCCTTCTCTCCCTTCTTTGTTCCCTACGCATGAATCACGATACGTGATACTAAAAGTAAGAATATTAAAAGTAACATTTTCACTTACCACAGTTATGGAGTGATTATCCTGATCCTGAACACACAAAGGAGGAGGGGGGGTCAGCATTAAGTTTGTCAGTTTATTATTTCATAAATATTAAGTAATAAAAATAGGTATATCTTGTGAAGTGTTCCTATGGCATATCAAACACTGATTAACCATTTGTAATTTGTAAATGAAGGTTAGTTTTTCCCATCAAGCCAACTTTGTTTGAACAATCCTTTAGCTGTTGGACCATATTTAGTCACTGGGACCTGGTGTCGGTGCTTCCACTGGAGTTTAAGAGCGCCACAGAAAGCTGCTGAGACTCCACTCTCCTTATAAGGCACCCGCTGCAACCTTCACGTTCACTGTATCTGCTGTTTTCCCTCCCATCACGTCCTTGTCCTTTTTAACCTCCGTACATCATCATCTCACCTCCGTGATGTTTGCCAGATGGAGCCTGAAGATTCTCCATGTCGGTCCGTCATCCACACAAACACCGACACAGCAGCACGTCGCTGTGTCTCTGGCACAGAAGAAGCTACAGCTATCAACCGGCAGCGTGATTTATTAGAGCAAACAGGACTGTGTCCTTATATAGGAAGATCCATTAGAAAGAACATGGAGCGGCTATGGCTGTTTTTCAATAGTGGAATGTAATGTGCGTAAGGATAGAAAATGTTTGTGGGAAGAATGCACGCGCGCACACAAAGAAATGCACATTGGTTGTGTGAATTCCAAGTTAAGTATTAGAGACAAACTCTCTGGAGAGATGACAGTAGAAGGGGAGTCCTGAGCTAAGGACAGCTGGTTTGCCTTAAGAGGAGAGGGAACAGATTGCATAATCTGAACCCTACAGGGTGTGGGGTGGCAACCAGGCTGTAATACATGTCTTCATTGTATAAATCGCTATTTTTTTTTCCTGAATATTGTAGTTTAGTTTTTATTATTTTTGTTGTTGTTTGTGAGGCTTATAATATTTTCTGTAAAGTGTTTTGTTGTTTTGTTTTTTTCAGGGACTCTAATGTAATGCCATCAATTCAGTTCAACTTTATTTGTATAGCGTCTGTAACAATGCAAATGGCCTCTAGGCGCTTTTCAGAAACCCAGAGCATGACCTCAGAGCAAATGTTATTAACTATTAATAATATTATTAAATATTATTAAAGAAACAATGGTGAGTTAAATTGTGAGTTTCCTTCATATTATTTTCTTCCTGCCATTCTGGTATAGGTTTCATCTGCTCAACCTGAATGCACCTTTCAGGTGAATTTCTTGTTTTTGCCCACACGCTTTAGTTTTTGTGGAACATCTATTTATCCCCAAATACTGTAGCTACTTTGCATCAACTGTTGTTCACACATTTCCAGAGATAATGTCATTTAATTGCGTTTTTTTAAATTACATATTCAGTATCAATTCTTTTCTTCTTACGCAACTGTACTTCAACAGTATGGAGCCCCGTTGGGGTCATAATTCAATGAATAAATTAGTCTATTATTATAAAATACAGGCGTTTATTATTATGAAATATGTATCCATTATTATGAAATGTTTGCCATTATTATTAAATATATGTGTATTATTATGAAATGTTTCCCATTATTATGAAAAAAATGTAATTATTATGAAATATATTTTTATTATTATTTAAACTTAGTTTAATGCATAAAAGTTTATTTCAGAATGGCTTTTTTTAAAATCTAAGAATGAGTTTTTACATAATTGCTTCGTTTTTCATAAGAATGAGCTTTTACATAATAATGACATTTTGCCAGTGGGCGGGACCAGTGGTTGACCTGCACACTCATTGGCTGATCCTTCTCCATTCTACACTCTGACATCGACTAGTTGGTGGGGGACTCACATCGAGCCTGTTGGCTAGCTCTCAGAGTAAGTCAGAAAAGGATCTTTCTTCTGTCGCCATGCCGTCAAAATCAAGTTTTCCCGACATTTCGTGCTACGTTTCTTAGTCGATGTCAACATTTAACCGTAAACTGAGGTGCATTCTGCCACCTACTGGCCTGGGAGTATATACATTGCACCTCTCGCCCACTATCGATATTCACTGTTCTGTTGCTTATGCCCGAATGAAAGAGCAGCCAATCACATAAATGGCTCCGCCCTCTCTGCTGTGATTGACACACAAATCATTCTTATGGAAAACAAAGCCATCATTATGTAAAAGCTCATTGTTATGAAAAATGAAACCATTATCATAATAATGAGAAATATCTCATAATAATAAACGCCTTTATTTCATAATAATAAGACTCATTTATTCATTGAATTATGACCCAAACGGGGCTCCATACAACAGTTGCGTAGTTTTGACACACCACTTTAAAATACACAGCCATGATCTGATGTCAAACAAAATCCCAGACACTACGATCATTTCTTTGCGCAGGTATTAGTCCCTCCAGAACAGTCCAAGGATTAAGAAGTTAGTGTTTTCCATTTTAACGTTAAGTGTTACATGTGACTTTTTCATCCTCTGTCATCTTATGAACCTCAGTAAATCCATCCCTCCCCTGTGAAGGCGCTGGTGACTGTACTGCGCATGTCCGCTGCCTCCAGACCCGGCAGCTGCTGCTGCTGCTGCTGGAGACGCGGGAGGAGGAGGAGGAGGGGGGGGGGGGGGCCGCGCGTGCAGCTCCACCCTCGCGCTACACTGCGCGATTTAAATGGTAGGGCTTTAAAATTGACTGGGGCCATTTGGACTGTTTACTTTTTGAGTGCCTTATCCGCTACGTCTTTTCTCAACTTCAACTTCCCCAAGTTCAAAGCTTTAAAGTTTACAAGTGTCTTCACGTTATGTAAGTATATATTTTATCTCATTACTCTTGATTTTGTCCATGTTTTCAAGCTGCATCCTTTATCTAACTGATTTTAGTATCGGTAACAGCTCATCTTATACTGTTTGTATTAACTCTTAATAAATTTCAACTATGTAGATCTTTATTTGTGTAGGCTAAACATTTTAAAGTGTCTTCTGTATAAAATATACAGAAATATTATAAGGAATAAAAGGGAAGTTGATACAGGCTTCTTATAGAAATGACCATATGAATGTATTCTCTTCTCATAAATATGCTAATTAATGTATATTTTATTTGTAGCCTAGTGTTTGTGTATGCAAGAAACAGAAAAAGAAACATTAATATTGATTGTTATTACAGGGACATAGAAGTTTGAAAGGAAAAAAAATATGATTTAAATCCAAATACCCAGTGAATGTATATGCATATTTTTCTTTTTTACATTGTAATACTAACATAGAAGTCCTGTAGTATCATCATTCATTAGTGGAATGGGGAAAAGGAATCATCTTTTTTTATGCTTGAGAGGGAAAATGCGTAAAATAATTTACCGTCCCTTCAAGGCAAGCTCTTTAAACTACAAATATAAAGTTCATAACCGTCTCTCGCATTACTTTTCCACTATAGTTTATTCTCGCTAACGCATAAATATTTGATATATTGGACTCCTCAGAACTCAGCCATTTATTTCTATTTGAGAACTGTGATCAATACCAGTGAATGCATAGATTTATTTTTACTTTGAATTCATTGTTTACACAGACAGGATTAAAAGTTGCTGTTTACTAACGTGATTTATTTTGGATTTTTTTAAAAAACTGTTTTATTGTATGGCTGTTAACGTTGATTATAATGAAGTGTGGGTAGTTTTGGTAAATGTACTTCATAGTCTTGTGATGAAAATGTGTTTTTGCCAGCTTTAAAGGTTTTAGTTGAGACAGCTGAGCATCAACTGTGTTGCCACAACAGACGGGAGGACGGGAGGCTTTCCAACGATATTAAGTCAAGTTAAAGGCAGTGAGAACGTTCTCAAACATGTGGGCCACGTCAGGAAAAGAGCCTTTACTTCTATCTGCAGAAGTAGATTATCTTCAAAGCATCAACTGATCCCTTCCTTCTTTCCTTCTTTCCTTGTTTCCTTGTTTCTCAGCAGCGCGTTAGACTCATTGGATTTCTCCACTAACTTTGCAGTTTTTCATTAAAACTCTTCTGGGCATTTTGTTTGTTTCTGGCATATTATAAACTTCTACGGGACAGTAATTGACATTTCTTTTTATTGCTTAGTTCCCGCTCACAGTATGTATCACTCAGATTGTACAAAGAGGATTTAAAGTTAACAGGTCTGAGGATGTGAGTGATTTATTTTCTGTAATCCAGAAAATGTATACGATAGAATTTGGAGGCCAGTCTAATTTGAAAAACCACAAATTGGTTTTTTAGGATTTTATTGCGCTCAATGGGCCATATGTTAAACAGATAACAAACCAACAGGAAAAGCCCGTGTTGTTGTAACTTTCTGTAAGAGCAGAACATTACTCTGACTGTTGCTGTTTTCTCAATTGGAGCTTTGGTAAATGTGAATACCGCAATATCTAAACAGTAAATGATTCCTTTTCTTATTTTCTTTGAAATATTTGCTTCCAATCTGTATTTTTTCAATGCGCTTCAAAAAAGGCATGTAAATATACATTTCCAGTGTGTGTGTGTATATACAGTCATGGAAAAAATGATTAGACCACCCTTGTTTTCTTCAGTTTCTTGTTCATTTTAATGCCTGGTACAACTAAACATAACGATAACCACAAAGATTGGTCATAAGAGTTTTATTTAAGAGCTGATATCTTACCATTTTCCATGGTTTTCTTGATTATAACCTAAATCACTTAAGTTTTTACATCAATAGCTATGGTGTTGTACTGCCAAAAACACTGCTTTTATGCATTCAGTGTTTTCTTTTCTGTCTGTTTTAGTCACATGATGACGTTTTGTGGTACCAGGTATTAAAATGAACAAGAAAGTGAAGAAAAAATGGTGCTCTAATCATTTTTTCCATGACTGTATATACATATATGCATGCACATAGACACACATATATACTTACATATCTGTGTGTGTTGCATTTAAAACGAATGCTACCAGAAGCCCATGCAGTTTATGATTGTCCCAAAATAAGCCCCTCATCCTCTTTGCCCTGCTGTTATCATTTTTCAGTACGTGAAGGAGCCAGCGAGAGGCATACTATTCCCTATAAGGGCTTTGTTTGGGAAGTCCACTTGTTTAGTCCATAGAAAAGCATGCTGGTCCAGAGAAGAGCCCATATATGGTCATCAGAGCCCAGGACCCAAGCCTCCAGTGGGACACAGAGAGGGGAAGTGCAGGATGAAAGGGGGAAAGACGATGTTGAGCAGTGGTTTCATTATTCTGACTGGAAGTATTCGTTGTATAGGGTTATTTTCAGATAAAGCTGTTGACAAAATGTTGTAGAGGTAATTAAAATAAATCCCACAGCCTCAATCTTTCCTTCCACAGAAGGGAAGTGAAATGTTTGCGTGTTTCCCTTGAGGCTTGCGTGAGAGTGGAGGGTCGGGGGGGGGGGTGGTGGGGGGGGGGGGGGGGGGGGGGTGGAGGTCTGTGAGAATGGTTGATCTCTGGATCTGCCCATCGGAAGAGTCAAAAGACAAGCATGTGACCACTTCACCAGCATGTCTCCTACGTTCAGAAAGTTTTTGGCTGTTGTAGTTTTCAGCACTAATTAGGGATGCACGATAACTTTCAGCTCCTAAAGGCCGATACCGATAACACAAACATATATCTAAGAACATTACATCAATACTATGAACAAAATCAAAAATTGTTTTGACTTTTTAAATGAACAGATATTTATTTTTTCCAATGAAAAGCCTCTCAGACATTTTCTTAAGCTATCAAACAAACCTATTTGATATCTCACATTAACTTAAATAAGGTTCATTACTGACTGATATAAAAAACAAAGGCTCCTTGGACTGATGGAAATACATGCATCAGAATTACTAACTGAAAAAGATTAATATTTAAAGGATTTTGGCTTGTGGTTCCATTTAAATTAATACCTTTAATTAAAGTAAACGAGGTTCAGTAGTTTTTATTTTTTAATCTCATGGAAGCTTTAGATGAGAGGAATGAAGGGGAGGAGAGGGGAGACTGCTGCTGGCTTGCGCACATTAGCATTAGCTTCTGTTAGCTCACATTAGCCCGATTTCAAAACTCCATGGAAGTGATTGTTATGTTGTAGGTGGCTGATCAGGTTTTACGTATTAAAGCTTGTGCTTCCCTCCTCGTAGAATTCACTCGGAGGATTAGTCACAAATAACCACCAAACTATCTTCTTCTGAAACTTTAACAAAGTTCCACGCCGCCATGTTTGTTGTGATCAGCTCAATGCAGGCTGCATTCAAGGTGTAACGTAAATTCCAACCTTTCCTTGTTTGCTAGTCGTCCTTTCAGCCTTTTCTTTTTTTTTTATTTTTTTTTTTTATGTGTAACATGTGGGAAAATACTGCGAATATCAATTCAAGTCAGCAACTACCAAAATTATGACCGAGTTAACTAGTTGTTTTCTGGCATGAGGGGGTATTTTTGATTTTCCTGATTGAGTAATCGTTTTTCTGATTATGCCGACGTTACTTGAACACAACATTCACTGCCGGTCATTCAAGGCTCAGAGGGAGCGAGACACTGCTGTGTTGACAGAAATATATATGTTATTGGGGCTATTCGTCGTGATATCGGATGACGTCATAATTTCCTGTTATCAGTCCCGATAGTTATCAGTCCGATAGTTATCAGTCCGATAGTTATCAGTTCGATAGTTATCAGTCTGATAGTTATCAGTCCGATAGTTATCAGTCCGATAGTTATCAGTCCGATAGTTATCAGTCCGATAGTTATCAGTCCGATAGTTATCAGTCCGATAGTTATCAGTCCGATAGTTATCAGTCCGATAGTTATCAGTCCGATAGTTATCAGTCCGATAGTTATCAGTCCGATAGTTATCAGTCCGATAGTTATCGTGCACCCCTAGCACTAATGTTTGATTTTCTCTCTCTTCCAAAACATGTAGTATTGACTATACAGTCATCCACCTACACTATCCACTATTGCAGTTTTATATCACTTGTGATATGACTATAGTACTTGTGTATTTTCCTGTTTATACCGTTTTCCTTTTAGTTTATCCTTTACTTACTTTTTATCCATCCTTCTTAACATTCTTTTAATATATTCTCTTTGACAGCTGGCCTTGTCCCTTCAGCCGAGATGTCCAACAAGGCTCCGAGTGAGGATGAGAAATACCTCTATGTTGACAAGGACCTATTGAACAGCCCCATGGCCCAGGCTGACTGGGCAGCCAAGAAGCTGGTATGGGTCCCGTCAGAGAAGCATGGCTTTGAGGCAGCTAGCATCAAGGAGGAGCACGGCGACGAAGGTGCTGGTGGAACTGGCCGATAACGGCAAGAAAACAACGGTCAACAAGGATGACATCCAGAAGATGAACCCACCCAAGTTTAGCAAAGTGGAGGACATGGCTGAGCTCACCTGCCTGAATGAGGCGTCTGTGCTGCACAATATCCGCGAGAGGTACTTCTCTGGGCTTATTTATGTAAGTATGCAACAAAAACATGCAAGTCTCTAAATCCAATTACTGAGGGAGTGGGTTGGATTTTTGTCACCTTATTGAACAATATACCTTCCAGTCACTTGAAATAACCGGCATCTGTGCAACCCAACTACCCTGTGCAATATACTATTCTCTGTGCAATATTCTATTCACTGTGCAACATACCACTCATCTGTGTAATATGCTATTTATTTGTGCAATTTACTATTTATATTTATAATATCTCCATATTTACTATGTAAAAAAACTGGACATTTTTAATATTTTACTCCCGGAAAACTGCACATTTGCACTAATGACCTCACTTTACATATGTATATATTTGAAACCTCTTGCCTTCTTACTTTTACTTTTGAAAAACGGCCACATATTTATATCTTGTTTATTGTTTATTATATGCCACGCACTGACATGGGAGAAGCTCTCCAATTTCGTTGTACGCTCTGTATAATGACAATAAAGGGCATTCTGATTCTGATTCTGATTCTGATTTTCCAAGGCCCTGATCCCAATTCATTTATACAAATATATATATATATATTTGAATAAAGAAAATGGTTACTGAGCAGAATAGCTTCACCTAATTCAACTTTTGTGTGTTTGCAGACGTACTCTGGCCTGTTCTGTGTGGTGGTGAATCCCTATAAAATGCTGCCCATCTACTCAGAGAAGATCATTGACATGTACAAAGGAAAGAAACGGCATGAAGTTCCTCCACATATCTATTCAATAGCTGATAATGCCTACAGAAACATGATGCAAGGTAAATTGTTAGTCTGTATGATTCACTTTCTTCTCAGTTTTCTCAGTGGGTTTCACTCAGACTGTAAAGACATACACGTGCGATGTAGGACAAAAACTCAACTAAATTGTGGTATGTGTTTCAGGCCATTTTTGCCTGATAATGTCCTTGCTATCTGATCTAACTGGAGTAACAGGAGTCTGAGATTGCTTGCAGCCTTCACTGTCTAAGAGCTTTTATATTAAATTAATTAATGATGAGCTGGTTTCAAAATGGTTAATAAAAACTATAAATTATCCGGTGGTGTCAAGGTGGTGGTGTACGTTCACACACAGGTCTTTGAATACTACAGTCATGGCCATAAGTTTTGAGAATGACACAAATATTACATTTTAACAAAGTCTGCTGCTTCAGAGTTTTTATATGTTTACGTCAGGTGTTTCTTTGTTATAATGAAATATAATTAGAAGCATTTCATCAGTTTCAAAAGCTTTTATTGAGAATTACATATAATTCATGCAACAAGTCAATATTTGCAGGACAGGACTGATGGTAGCGCTCACCTCGTCTCCTCCCAACAAGCCTTCTTCCAGATGCCACTTCTCTCCAGTAAAACCATCAGGGACAGACTGGTATTCTGCAGAAGGTACAGGGACTGGACTCCTGAGGACTGGGGTAAAGTGATTTTCTCTGATCAATCCCCTTTCTGATTGTTTGGGGCATCTGGAAGAAGGCTTGTTGGGAGAAGACGAGGTGAGCGCTACCATCAGTCCTGTCTCATGCCAACAGTGAAGCATCCAGAGACCAGTCATGTGGGGGGGTTGCTTTTCGGTCAAGGGAGTGGGATCTCTCACAATCTTGCCTAAAAGCACAGCCATGAATGAAGAACGGTACCAGAACCTCCTCCAAGAGCAACTTCTCCCAACCATCCAGTATGATGGAGCACCTTGCCATAAAGCAAAAGTCATAATGAAATGGCTCGGGGAACAAAACATTAAGATTTTGGGCCCTTGGCCAGGAAACTCCCCGGATCTTAATCCCATTGAGAACTTGTGGTCAATCCTCAAGAGGCGGGTGGACAATCAAAAACCCACAAATTCTGACAAACTCCAAGCATTGATTATGCAAGAATGGACTGGAATCAGTCAGGATTTGGTCCAGAAGTTGATTAACAGGAGAACTGCAGAGGTCTTGAAAAAGAAGGGTCAGCACTGCAAATATTGACTTATTGCATGAATTATGTGTAATTCTCAATAAAAGCTTTTGAAACTGATGAAATGCTTCTAATTGTATTTCATTATAACTTAGAAACACCTGACAAAAACATATAAAAACTCTGAAACAGCAGACTTTGTGAAAATGTAATATTTGTGTCATTCTCAAAACTCATGGCCATGACTGTATGTTCAGTCCAAAAGCAGCCTCTGAAGCTCAATCATTCCATTGATTGATTGCAGCATAAGTTGGTTGTATGTAGTGAAAAGTGTGAAAGTCTCTAAAAGAGTATTTCATGGCTTATTTGATGGTCAGTGTCTCGTAAAGGTGATGATAATAGCGTCATGCTTACAGGAAGTGGTTCTAGGCTCAGTCTGCAGTGATGTCATTTCAGATCAGCCTTTTCCCATAAAATAAGTTTCTTTTTTTTTGTGGCCCAATGAATCCATGTTGACATGAGGATTTTCTCTCAATGGAGTATAAATCTGGATTGAGAAATGGATGAGTGATGGGTGGAGGGCAGAGAAGCATTTCCTTTTCTTTTTTTTTAAGTCAGTATAAATGTCGAATACTCCTGTGGTGATAAAAAAGGAATTTAGAAGTCCCTTTAAATGAGTTTGAGCCTGACTTTAATAAAAATTTTGGTCAGAAAATACTGTTAATTGAATTGCCACATTTTGGAGATCTAATTTCTTGATCATGCAGACTCCGGTCACAACCCTGACGGTGTTAATACGTTGTTGTTACCAAAAAAAAACCCCACATATCCAAATGATGTAAATAAAATATTAAAGGATAAAATATTTAAAGGATTACATAGTTTTTCCTTATGATTTGCATGTTACTTTGTGATTTTGATGTAGGCCAATACAAACAAATCTAACAAAATCTAACAATACCATATTGTTTTTTATAATGGCATTTCTCAGTTTTAGAGCTTTTAATTAGAAAGTATTATGATTTATTCTGTGGCCCATCAAACCTATGACATAGTTTGTTTGAATATGTTGTTCAAGGACACTGACATAATCCTTCCAAAAATGACTGACAAAAGAAAATAACAAAGCCTAACAAAATGCAGCTTTGCTATACCGGACACTTATTGAGAATTGTCAGGAAAAATGTTGAGTGTAACACTAACTACAGTGATCCCTTTTAAGTTCCGCGGTTTTAGCTATTCGCGGATTTTTTTCCAGAAATATATAATATAAGAAAAAATCGAGAAAAAGTTGCGGAAACATCACAGGATGTTGTGTGCGTTCTCTTGCAGCAAAGAAATGTTGCGAGCCAGCCTGGCCCCTTTAAGAAGGTGGCCTTATGGGTAATGTAGTGTGTGTGTCGTGGTACGGCAGAATGAAAATGAGGTCAGATGAAGGAGTGGTTTGTTTACTACGGTTCAGAGACCAGAGGCTGTGAAGGTAACAGCAAGACCACATTTGAGCCTTTGTCTTGTTTCGCTGCAGTTTTTGCGGTTTTTAAACATATTTTAAACACATTATTGAAGCTCGGGGATCTCCGGCTCCACTTCGCGGATTTTGATTCACACCGTTCCCCATTAACCGCGAAAAATAAGGGATCACTGTATATGAATATCCTACCAGGTCTCCAATAACGTAGCGTCATTCTTTCTTTTTCCCTAAAAATGCAGTCACAGTTGAAAAATTTTTATATTGGAGTGTTTGAATCTTCATCAAACCAGTACACAGGAAGTAAGTGTTTACCAACACACTGGTGTGTATATATGGTGCCACAAGTAAACAAGAAGAGGAAATGAGTGATTAAGTGTTTCTGTAGGTATTTGGATAACACATTTTCACCCCATTTATGAAGAGAAACCCTTATAGCCAAAACATGTGCTTCTGTGTAAATTGAAACAGGACTCTAGTACATGCCTAAGAAAAACAATGATTTTGGGTTCAGTTTGATATTTGACTAATATTTATACCTTTTTTTTTTTAATTCCACGTAGTTTAAACTTTAAAATATGGCAACAAACTGCTTTGAAGAAGGCTCTTAAGATGTCATTCAGAGTGTGAAACATTTTGTTATTCTAACTTATAGATGTGTTTCAAAGCATGAACATATATATATATATTTTTTTTTTACTATAAACATCAATACAAAAAGAAGCTACTTTGTCATAATGGTGTAAGAATCTCTGTGTCAACTTGTTTTTCTTCAACAAATAGATAAATGATGTTTATTTAACTTAAAGTGTACTTGTATTCTTACATTTATGAGATGTAAAGCTTCAGAACGATATAAACATCTTAACAAAACATCTGGTGACAGGAAGTTGATATTGCTGATACGTAGGATGGCTTTCCCATGAAGTTGTAACTAATGATGCACTGATGTTCCACAGTGAGTGCTCCAGTATGAACGGTTCCCATATTACAGTGGAAGTAGTGCATAACTGCAGCAAATCCAGATAACTCTACAGCAGCCATTCCTAAACTTCAGAATACCAAGGCCCAATTTAAATCGTGAAAAATCTGTGCGGCCCACCCAAACCTTTAATCACAACTGTGACCAACATACAGGACTAGAAGCTATGTTCTGATGTTAATGTGAGGGGTCAACAAATACACAGTCGTGGTAAAAATTATTAGACCACCCTTGTTTTCTTCAGTTTCTTGTTCATTTTAATGCCTGGTACAACTAAAGGTACATTTGTTTGGACAAATATAACGATAACCACAAAGATTGCTCATAAGAGTTTTATTTAAGAGCTGATATCTTACCATTTTCCATGGTTTTCTTGATTATAACCTAAATCACTTAAGTTTTTACATCAATAGCTATGGCGTTGTACTGCCAAAAACACTGCTTTTATGCATTCAGTGTTTTCTTTTCTGTCTGTTTTAGTCACATGATGACGTTTAGTGGTACCAGGTATTAAAATGAACAAGAAAGTGAAGAAAAAATGGTGGTCTAATAATTTTTTCCATGACTGTAGGTAAAACTCATATTAATTTAAAATGACAGTAGAATTAAACTTATTCGGTTTGTTTTATTACTTCTAAATGTTTTTTAATTGTGTCATGGATATTTTACAATAATTAAAAAAATATTTTTTAAAGATCAAGGATTTAAAACATATTTGTTTAATTTTAATGACCTCTCACGGCCCACCTGCAGTCCCACGACGGCCCACCAGGGGGCCGCGGCCCACATTTTGAGAATCACTGCTCTAAAGCTTTGAAATGCCCTGCCTTAAACTTGGCCAAGTTTCCAGACTTCTGAAATTGTGCCTCAGTCTTCGATGTCCGTGAGGTTTAAAAATAAAAGAAAAAACTGAGAATATTTAGTTTGTTAGAGGTGGAATCTCGTTATGAGATTGACTTTTTCACAGAATGATTTTCACCAAAATATTCTTGATATTTGTACTGTGACGAAAAGAATGTCTGTCCTCTTTAAGTGCACTTCACTTGTGCAAGAGTGAGTGTTGTTTTTGGTTAATTACAAAAATTTGAAAAACATCTGTTTGAAAAAGTTGGCTTTGGTTCTGCCTTAATTAGGAAATGCAGAGAGGCAACAGGCTGCATGTTGTACGTAAGGAACCGGGCCTTGGGTTGACATGAAGAAACTGCCTACACGCTAGTTTTAAGGTCAGAGAAAGTTGGACAAATCTGGGAGGAAAGCTATGTCACTTTCTGACCCAGCATTCTGGCATTAATAAATGCTCTTCATATACGGGAATAAAGAGTTGTTTGAGTAAACTCTGTGTTGTGGTCATTTGTGTCAACTGACAGTTATTTCTCCCTTGGCACAAGCTCCCACAAGAGTTGCTTGAAGTGGAGGATGCAGATACAGTTTAGCCTTAAATGGACTTGGTGTATTCTCCCAAGTGTATTTTTAGAGGCAGTTAGTGACTCATATCTCTGCATGATTTGATTTGTAAGGTTAAAAATCAAAGTCTATGTGGTAGTTGTATATGGAGGAAAATAATAACTCACATAAGCCCACTCCCTGCTGAAGCTTTAAGCCCTGCAGGAGACTGATCTATATTCCTGAATAAAGACGTGCGCTTTCACAAATAGTATGCTGAACATTTTTTTCTTTTATGTGTGCATAGCACAGATAAGAAGAAAATAGAGAAAAAAAAATAGACATTTTCTGTACTTACAATATATGCATGTAATCATATATTTGCATTTTGGTTATTCAATTCAACCTTATTTGTATTACAATACAAATTGTCTTTAGGTGCTTTTCAGAGACCCAGAGCATGACCCTTCAGCAAATTTTATTAACTATAAGTTATTACACATTCCTTGGGTATACCACCTCATTTTTATAGGTTAATACTTCAAAATATATGAAAATGAAAATGCAAAATAAAAGTCAAATGATTATAAAAATGACCAACTGTTACTTTCTTTGTTTCTGCAGATCGTGAGGACCAGTCCATTCTCTGCACGTAAGTGAAAATCTGTCACCTCCAGCTCACGTGTCATCTTTCCATAATTTTCTTTTTTCATTTCACATAAATGCAAGAGGAATGACAACATCTGTTTGTGTGAAGAAACGACTGCTTAGGCTTAATGTAACAGAGACAAGCCAAACGTCTCTGTCAGCATAATGGTAGTAAGCAATCATTTTCCCTCTCAGATTATGTTTCCCTGTGAGTTGAATTGCCCTGTATTCAAACTGATTCAGATAACTCAGGGTATCCAAGTTCCCTTCTGTCAGTAGTTATAGCCCCAGTGATGTTTCCATTGTCCTGAACTTGGCAAGCAATTTACAGAGTTCATAGTTATGTTATTATTGGTGTGAATTGTGATCCTGTTTCTCTTGATTATTATTCTTATTATATGATTCTTTATTATTATTCTTAGAACATTAAGATATCTTCTTACATACTTTTTTTAAATTTGTAACTAGTTTTCCATACTTAATGCTATTTCTGCCATTCGGGTAACAAAACGATTCGTTCTGGAGATTTCTGCTATGACTTTTTTTTTGCTTCAAGTCTTCATACTTCTTTGAATATTACAAATTTCATGGCTTATTTTTCAATGGAAAGCTCTTCAACTCTTGTTGAAATTTGTGTCCTTGAGAGCTTTCTACCTCTTCATACTCTAAGCTAGAGACACCATTCAGACTTTAAATAGGTCACAAAAGATTGGACTTTCACCAAATGTTTTAGCCTTTTAAAATCTTTTGTCATTTTTTAAATATCACAGTTTAAGTTTTACCAGTTTTCTTCATCTTTTCAGACCTCATAATGCATTTGCATTGATGGAAAGTTTCTGACTCAGAGTGTAACTGACAAACTGCCAGGGTTGAGTATAATCAAAATTAAAACAAGAAATCTTTCTTCAACCTGTGCTTGAGCACAGAGCTTTAACCCCACAGACAATATTTATACATCAAAATGTAGGTAAATTTGTGCTCTTTCAGACAATATACCTACCCATTATAATGGGAGATTTGGGATAATGGTAAATGGACTGCACTTATATACCACTTTCTCCACACCATCAAGGTGCCCTCAAAGCGGTTTGCAATGGCCTCTCATTCACCCATTCACACTCACATTCATACACTCCCTGACAAAAGTCTTGTCGCTTGGGTTCAAGTTGACCTCAAGTGCACCTAAATATATTAGTAATCAATTCCTTTTCTTTTTTTTTTTTTTTTTTTTATGAGAAATGGCTAATTTCAATCCTAACAGCTTTTTAAATAATGTTATGGTGCCAAATGATTCAAGCATTCTAACATTCACAGCTTGGTAAAGCCCACTGAGTCAGTTTTTACAAAGAAAAAAGTCTTGTCGCCTTGTCATATGATGCACCCAATCCTAGATTACAGCCACACCTGTGATCAATAATTGATCAGTCAATTAGTGGGTGTGTATAAAAAGAACCCCAGCACACCAGACCTTCACATCAACTGCAACTTGACCTCTGACGACATGCCTTAGATTCACCCTGAGTCCAAAGCATTGGCTGAAGACCAGATCCACTGCTGAGGTGGCTGACACCTTCAATGTGTCTCAGCGTCAAGTACAAAGAATAAGAAAAAGATTTGAAAAGAATGGAGATGTTTTTGACAAGCCCAGGTCTGCTAGACCCCGCAAGACAACTGCTCGGGAGGACCGTTTGTTGGCTCGAAAATCCAAGGCCAGCCCTTTTTCCACTGCAGCAGAGCTCCACCAGGCCTGGTCACCCCAAGTCCCCGTGTCAACCAGGACAGTTTGTAGAATGCTGTCCCAAAATGGCCTCCATGGTCGATTCAGTGCACCAGAAACCAGCACTAAACAAAAGGCAATTGAAAAAAACGCGTGGCATTTGCCAAGGCCCACAGCCTGCTAAAAGGATGGACGCTGGAAAAGTGGCAGAAGGTGGATTTCTCAGATGAATATTGCAGGAGACCTACTGGAGCCCACATGGATCCGAAATTCACCCAGAAAACAGTTAAGTTTGGTGGCGGAAAAAACATGGTCTGGGGTTACATCCAGTATGGGGGTGTGCGGGAGATTTGCAGAGTGGAAGACAATATCAATAGCCTAAAATATCAAGAGGTATTAGCTACCTCCATAAAAGGATTAAAAATTTGCAGCAGGATGGTGCTCCATCGCTTACTTCCATCTCTACATCAAACTTCCTCAAGGCCAAGAAGATCAAGGTGCTCCAGGACTGGCCAGCCCAGTCACCAGACTTGAACATCATTGAGCATGTCTGGGGTAGAATGAAAGAGGAAGCATGGAAGACGAAACCAAAGGATCTTGATGATCTCTGGGAGGCATGTAAGACTGCTTTCTTTGCTATTCCTGATGACTTCATCAATAAATTGTATGAATCATTGTCGAACCGCATGGATGCAGTCCTTCAAGCTCATGGAAGTCATACAAGATATTAAATATGGATCTCACAGCACCAAGACTTAATTCACTGATAATATGCAACATATTTTTGTATTTGAAGTAAATTATTTGTTTAATTTTCACATTAATCTCTGTAGGCGACAAAACTTTTGTCTTACCAAAATCTGACCTTTCTGTGTTCATTAAATGACCAATCTTTCTTCAGTGAAGCAAATTTATTTTAGTATATTAGACATAATTTAGGAGGGTTTTAGCTTTCATATGAGCCATTTCTAAAACCAGTGGATTAATTAAAAGTCAGGTTATAAAGACTTTTGTCAGGGACTGTACACCAGTGGGCGGCTGCTGCCATACAAGGCGCTGCCAAACCCACTGAGGGGAAAGTTAGGGTTCAGTGTCTTGCCCAAGGACAATTTGACACTGTGAAAATCATGTGTGGGGGGGGAATTTATGTCTGTTAAAGATAAGGAGAAATGGAATCCAAACTACTTAATCTTAGAGAATCAAACCAGAATAAAACATGCATTGGGAGAATTATTTCTCTCACCTGTCCATGACTACTGCCAGATTATCAAAAAACTCCCCAACAGTCGTTCTATTGAAGGCAGTGGCCCTTCGGAGGGATGTTGCTTCTGAAGTTCAGACAGAAAGTCAGCGATGTGCTAGGAAGCTGCGGAACCACTCTGGACCTATAGACAATCCATTATTATAAGATTTAGCCTTGTGGGAAGATCAGCCTTAGTTACCATAAGAAATCACATGATGTCTTGCACACCCTGGCTTTCCTGCACACTGAGTCTCTTTCCAGTTGGCAGGCATGAGGACATGGTTCTTGTCTGCATATTCAAATGCCAGTGTGCGGCACTTAGCTGGAGAGAGGTCATAGGACTGTTCAGCAAGTTCTTTCAGGTGTTTGGAAAACAGTGAAAATTCTCTTTGCCTGGGCCACTGCACCCCAGGCCACTGTAAAAACGTCCCCCCTCCCATTTTTTCTTATAAATCTTAGGAGGCTTGACTTGTCAATATTTCGATCCCTTGAAACACCTCTTAAAGACTTCTTTTGCTCCATGACCTCAGTGGCTGCACTTTCCATCTGTTCAAAGGGAGGTTTTGCCCCAGGTTGTCTTCCTGTTGTATTTCCTTGGCATGATGGATTTTTCAAACTTTTTCAGACATGAAAAACAAAGCTTACTTTTTGTCTTACTTTGCCTCCAGGAGAAAAGTGAGACAATGGGTGAATTCCAATTCCTCTCTTAACCCTCAATCTCAACCCTCGCCCTTAACCCTCAATTTTTGGCCCTCAATCTTAACCCTTGAAAGTAAGTGCCAGGGCTGTCTTGTGACTTAGAAATGGGACACCCCTCGAGTGCAGTTACGCCTTCAGACTGAAATGTATCAGAGCCCGTGGACGGGATCGCCGGGCCGGCAGCAAACATCGTAAAGTAAAAAAATAAATGTTACGCAACAACGTTAATTCATGAAAAAAGTCTCAAACAAAGACAATAAGATGGTTTCATAACATTTATATCTTAAAGATCTACGAAGATATTTACATTTGGAGCTAGCTTTTTTTGTCGACATCCTTTTCAAAGATGTCTTGGCTAAATTACCCAGTGCCTTCTGGATAGCCCTTACTCCCAAGGGTGGTGCCGGAGAATCTCAATTTTGAGGGCGATACAGCCCTCAAACGCGTCCCTCAATTTGATCTTTGTTCTAAGAATCGGGACAGCACTTACACTTAGCTGGAGCGTACATTTTTGAGATTGAGGGTTGAGATTGAGGGTTAAGGGAGGAATTGGAATTCACCCTGAATCTTAGTTTGCCCATGGCATTTGTCTCACTTTAACCCACCACCACTTTTTTATCAAAACAATCTCTCTGCACAATTCAGGCCAATCTTTAGCTAGCAGCATCACATAATTTTAAAACTTGACAGTTCAACAATATATGGGATATCAGTTTGTCCGCTTGAATCAATTACTTTTAGCACCAGAGTTGATTATGTTGAAAACCGAAAAATTTACTTTTACACCCTAAAAATGTATTTTTTACAAAACACATGCTTACCACAGCACAATGGAGTCACGCTCTTCATGGCCAAGGTGAAATGGATGGGCTTTGAAAATCAGTCGCTCAAATGACCACAGGTGTGTCCTATTGCTTAGATACAGGGGGTGTCTCACAATACCCATTCTCCCCTAAAACAACACAAGACAAGACAAAGTGACGACAGTGCTTTAGTTAAAATAACAAAGGAGATGGCTCCAAGGTAAAAGCAAGATAAGTTAAAACATCAATAGAAAAATAAAATAATATAAAATAAAATGAATAAAAAGGAATAAAAATATCTTTGACCAAACTAAAACACAAATACGTGCCATCCATAAGATCAGTATTCGAGAAACAATACAAGAAATAAAAACATTAGTTATATTTCAGTTTCTTTCATTTGTTGATAGCACAGATTGCTGCTGGTATGAAGCTGTTTTTGTAGCATCTGGTTTTACAGGCGGGTACCATGAATCTCCAACCTGATGGAAGCAGCTGAAATTCACCATTAAGAGGCTGGGAGTTAGCTTTCCCCTGTAGCTGTTTGGTATACAATAATCCCCCACACTTAGCGGTTAATGGGGCTGTGACACCCCCCCCCGCGAATGGTGAAAACCATGATGTGGATGTACATCTACATACAGTATACATGTACGTGCGAATGCAAAATCTACGGATGGTACACTCACTTTGACGATCTCTCCTAAGCGCGTGGCTGACGAGAGCAAAAGATGTGAGATGCGGGGACGCGTGTCCGCCAATCAGCGCACAGACAACCGACGGCACAGTAATGCCCGTCATAGCAGCCAATCACAGGTCTCGATACTCGATATTCACGGGGCCTCCCCTGTCGGCTCGTGTTGCTTCCCGAGACTCGTTCTTGGTGTGATGGGTTTCGCTTCAGCCTCGCTTGCTTCATTTGAATTTTTTTCAAATTTTTTTTCCGAATATTTCTTTTCTCTGAATATTTTTGAAACTTCCGCGATGTACTGAGACCGCGATTGCTGAGACCACGCAGTGTGGGGCATTACTGTACTGAAGACGACCCCACCGGTCGTGGGGTCTTCGGTACAGGAACGAGGCAAGACGTCTTCACAGCATGGGGACTCTCTGGAGACCCCGCTAACCCTAACCCCTTTTGGCAACAGGAAATTTCATGTTTTAGGCAGGGATTAGGCATCCCTACTCCAACTGAGATGAGCTGACATATCTCAAACCTGTAAAATCAGTAGTAAAGAAATTGATGATGACTGACAGTGAAAAACTGCAACTTTTCATCAAATGGTGTCATCGTGAGAATTATAAAGTTGGATCTTTTACCATGAATGGAAAGTAGTTCTAATTTACACATGCTTAATCCAATCTGCTCTAAGATTCATATATTTGATGATCCCTTTTCTCTGAACAAGTGTATCTGACAATCTTGGACAGTGCTACTGTCTCATCAAAGGACCATGATTTTGGTCACATTTAGTGTGTTTTGTATCCTATGTGTGCTTTATCAGATCAGCCTTGGATTCCTACAGCTCATACTGATAAAAGTCCTCATTCACCATCAAAATGTTGTGCATGGATGAGTCTGAGGTAACAGCAGTAATGTGCTCAGTTTTCCTGGTTCTTGTTAGAACTCTGGCAACAGGGTTCATCATGATCTGAAGCTGTCTAATCAGACAAAAGATCATTATGGTAGCCAAGTCTGCTGGAGATAAAGGCTGGATAAGTTTCTGTAAATCTGCTCTGGACATCAGATCTCTGACTATTTATATTTGCTTAAGATTATAGACAGCTGTGACAGTTAGAGCTTTGTTTTGACAACTTCAGTTCTTTTTGTTTTCATACCTCTGGATTCAAGCTGGGCAGCAACCTTTCCGTTTTTATAACCAAATTGGATTTTCACTGTATTGTCTTTATTCCCAACTGGCTTGAGAAGGTGGTGGACACCTGGGGAGGACGGTGGCAATGGGTGCGAGGGCCCGATAAATGCTGCTTGCAGCTTTAATTATTATCATTATTAATATTATTATGATTATTAGGGCCCGAGCACCGAGGGTGCGAGGACCCTATTGTATCTTGAATGTTTATTATTATTATTGTTATTATTATTATTATTATTATTATTATTATTATTATTATTATTCCCTGAAATTAATCGCCTTTTTGGGGGCCTTAACATACTTGAAAACTCACAAGACTTTTTACAAATTTACATATTTTATGGGTGCTGCGCATGGACACACAAAAGTGGCTCAAAAGCACCACCTTTTTTTTTAAACAATGAGCCCCTCGATATGGTTCCACCTACAGACATGAACTTTGTGTGACTGATGTATCATCCTCAGACCTACAAAAAAGTCTCATGGACCCCTGCTCTACCTCCCACAGGAAGTCCGATATTTTGAATGAAACATGCAGTTTTTCCAATATTTTAGTCATTTCCAGTCCTCGTACGTTAACGAACTCCTCCCACATATTTGGTCTGATTGACTCCAAACGTTTTTGCTCCAATCTAGACACATGGCCGATGAAAGTTTGAGAAGCATATAACTTTTTACCAGAGAGTTTGATGTCATTTTGAAGACTTGCCATGAACGAGAAATGGGCTGTAACTCGGCCATACAGTGTTTAATCTGGTCCAAAATGGGTGAGTATGATCGTAGTCCCATCCTGAGCACATAGAACCTATAAGATTGAGAAACCGCTGTAGCACCACCTATTGGCAACAGGAAATGTCAATTTTTGCATTAGGCATCCCTGCTCCAACTGGGATGAGCCAACAGACCTCAAACTGGTTCAAATCAGTATTAAAGACATTGAAGATGACTGACAGTGAAAACTGTAACTTTTTATCAAAGGGCGTGGCCATGAGAGGACGGCCAAGTTCGATGTGTCTCATGGAAAAAAGTCTCATGGACCCCTGCTCTAACTCCCACAGGAAGTCCGCTATTTTTAATGGAACATGCAGTTTTTCCAATATTTTGGTCATTTCCAGGCCTCGTACTTTAACGAACTCCTCCCAGAGATTTGGTCCGATTGACTCCAAACTTTTTTTGTTCTAATCTAGACACATGACTGATGAAAGATTGCCAAGCATATAACTTTTTACCAAAGGGCGTGGCTGCAGTGACGTGGCGAAAGTTTGATGTCATTTTGAAGATTCGCCATGAAAGAGAAATGGGTTGTAACTGAGCCATACAGTGTTTAATCTGGTCCAAAATGGATAAGTATGATCGTAGTCCCATCCTGAACACATAGGACCTATAGGGTAGAGAAACTGCTGTAGCGCCACCTATTGGCAACAGGAAATGTCATGTTTTTCATGAGGGATCTATGCTTCAGGTTGTGTAGTATGGTCATAAATTTGTCCCCAAAACCATATTTTTTAAGGGTAGCAAACATAAATCTCCACTCGATTTGGCCGAATGCCTGCTGGGCGTCCAATGAGATGACAGCAGAATAGGGCAGTTTGGTAGAATACATAATATTGAGAAGACGCCGAGTATTGGAGAAGGGGAATCGATCTGGAATAAAACCTGTTTGGTCGGGATGAACCAGTGCAGCAACGTATTTATTTAATCTATTGGCCAAAACTTTTGCAATCATTTTTTGATCACAATTCAAAAGGCTTAAAGGGCGATAAGACGCTGCATTAGTATCGTCCCTGTCCTTCTTCAAGAGAAGGGAAATATGTGCATCATATACAGTGCTAGGAAATCTTCCATCTACCATAGAGCAGTTCACCATACGAAGTAGAAGGGGGGCTACTATGTCTAAATAAGCTTTATAAAATTCAATCCCAAACCCGTCAGGACCACATGCTTTACCATTTGGAAAAGAGAAGATTGCAGCTTTAATTTCCTCTAGTATAAAATCAGTGTCCATATCCTGTTGAGCTGCTTCACTAAGAACTGGAAAATTAAGTAAGTTGAGAAAACTATCACTTTCCAAATCAGTGGCCTTGGATTTGGAAGTGTATAACTGAGTGTAAAAACTGAAAAAAATATCATTAATCAATTTTGGATCCGTTAATAGCTGACCTGTGGGGGGGAGCGATTTTATTTATTGCCCTATCTGCCTGTACACCCCTTAGCTGCCTGGCAAGCAATGTATGTGGCTTATCGCCCAGCTCAAAATGCTTTTGTTTGAGCTTACAGATATAGTTAGCTACCTGCCCACCAAGGATATGATTATATTCGTATCTTAAGTTCAAAATAGCTCGAAGGGTGTCATCGGAATTTGAGTCACGATAAGTCTCCTCAAGAGCAGATATCTGTGCCTCAATGTCTGTTAGTCGCTTGACTGTGTTGCTGTGGACGACTTGAAGCTTGGCCGGGAAACATAGGGAACACATGGCGCCGGCATCTGTGAGCCTTTTCTTTACCATCTTGAAAGCTTGCCGCTGGGATGACACTTCAGCTGCGTAGTCCGGGAAAATGTAGACCCTCTCTCCACGGTGGCGTAGCGGTGCCTTCTGGCGTCTGAGCTGGAGGATGGTCCGCATGTCGCGGTCGTTATGGTCCCTGGCAATGAGGACTCGCAGGCGCTCGTTGGCTTGTGGTCTGGGCTTCAAGCTGCGATGGGCACTGTCTATCTTGACAGGCTTGGTAAAGCTACCTGGCCCTCGCAGCTCCGGGATAAGATTGGCAACGAGTTTCACTGGTCGGTTGCCTTCGTCACCTTCCTCAATGCCCACAATCCGGATATTAAGTTGGTGAGACTGCGTTCGCCTTTTGCAGCCCCATACAAGTAGTTTCCAAAGCCGTGATGCGGGTGTCAGCATCGGTAATGGCTATGTTCGTGTCATCCAGTCTTTGTTTGGCTGCGCGATGCTCATTTTGAAGAGTGGAAAGGGAGGCATCAATCGTGTCAAGGCGTCCCTCCATTGACTTTTCCAGATCGTCTACAAGTTCAGCTAGAGTGGATCCCTGTGTAGCAATAGCAGCTAATATAACTTCATTGCTAGCCACAGTCGACAATGAGGAAGACTTTTTTTGTTTTTCTTTCCTGGTTTGGTTGTCAGCCATGGCTTAAAAATAAAGTCAACCGGTTACTATGCACTTTAGATAGCCAGTCAAGAAAAGAGAATGTAAAGGAGCAGCATTTAACAGTAAACTGGAGGGTTACAACACAGAGCTCTGTCGAAGCATGTCTACTCCATTAAAATTTAATGACAGTTGCCTCTGTGTCATTTTTAGTGGCCACCGATGTAACGGCAGGGAAATGATGCGTTGATATTGCAGTGATTTGGCAGATCCTTCTGGGTTGTTTCCCAGCATCCTTTGCAGCAATGGTTATTGAGGTGTTTATCTGTTTGCAAGTTTGATTTAATGCTGTCATGTGAAGGCTGTTGTCGGTTTGACCCCCTGCTCGTTCTTACTCATTACCTTTAAATTTGTGTCACCCTGAGTTAAGTCTGTATGTGTTTCCAATGAGCGTCCTGTGAGTTCGTTTTCCTTCGAAGTGTGTGGAAATTGTTGGATTTCCCGTGTAAAACACTGCTACATTGCTCAAGTTAAATCCCTGTTAATCAGTGCAAACCACAATTTGTTGCAATATGGAAGAAGTCCCAGGTTACCCTTTAACCTAAATAAAAGTTACTCTTAAGTGATCCCCTGCTAATTTGCCTTATAAGTCTGAAACATTGACCTTTTTTTAAAAAAAAAAAGAAATTCTCAAAAACTCCCCCAAATACGGGGCTGGGGGGGGGGGGGGGGGGTATGCCCCCAAACCTCTGAGTTGGTTCGCAGCTTTGCTGTTTGCAGTGGTTTGGCAACCAACTTTTCATAAGGGAACCAAACGTTTCTAAGTTTGGTGCCCTCATGGTAACAAACTATTTATTCTAAAGGGAAAACCCTGATTACAACACCCACACTGCAAAACAGTTATGTAATGCTAGGGCTAGGTGTAGATATTATCTTATTTACATATTGTACATAAAATGACGTGGTGGGCCACATTTGGCCCGCGGGCCTTGAATTTGACACATGCTATACGAGGATCAGAAGAGCGTTATATTTTGTGTCAGACATTGGTGCTGCTCGCCCTACTAACCACAATTTCCTTTCAATTACACATGGTTGTTAAACTGTGAACAGAAAAAAATTTCAGTGCTGCTTATCGTCTTGCTCTCTATCCTTTTTTCCTATTTCAAATATCTTTTAACGCTGCACTCACTCCTTCCTCTTTAGGGGAGAATCTGGTGCTGGAAAGACAGGAGAACACCAAGAAAGTCATCCAGTATCTGGCTGTTGTGGCTTCCTCTCACAAAGGCAAGAAGGACAGCAGCGCTGTAAGTATCTGTTTGGACAAATATCATGTTTGTTGGGATCTGTATTGAAGTTTGGTCACTCTTAAACATGAGTAGGAAACTCCCCTGATTAATTCCATACATTGCCATTTCCTCCAAATAGCAACAATCAGGATCACAGTTGGCCTACGTGAGTAAAAGGGAATGCCTGGAGTGTTTCTGTGTGTGTTGTGTTTGTGTTTCTCCCTTAGGTTAGAGATGTGCATGAAGATCAATTCCATTGTTTTTCTTATACCAACAGTCAAGATTCAAATCATAGTGATTTTTACTTAGATGGTATTTGCCTCAGCATTCATCATCATCCAGAACTGATTTATACCAGCCACTTTGCCTAATATAAAATGCTGGCAGAGCCCTCTGGAAACCAGGTGTGTCCTTACCTTCCAAAAACATTATATGGTTACTTTTTACTCTGGCAATTGGTTGTTCAGGCTGCATGATAATCATTAGAATATAGTTACACAGTCACTTTTCAGATATTAAGCTTTCCAGTGATGGATGTCCAGTTCTGCCTCCTGGTGTGGTTCATCATGAGTTTTTTTTTTTTTTTTTTGTAATCTTCTTAATCTTTTTTTTTTTTTATGTGTGTGTGTGTTTGTCCAAATTCTTTGACATCCTTTCACTGCCGGTGAAGATTTGACGTTTCTGACAGTGAAAGGATCTCCCACAGTGTGAGCATGCCCATTTCCTGTTCCCGTCTGTCCAACACCAACCTCCTCCTCCCCTCCCTTTGCCCTCCTCCACTCATCTTCCTAACCGCCAGAAGCGCAAACATGTGCTTGTGTACTATGTGTTTGCACTGAGTGCAATTTTTAAAAAAAATATCCATGTCATGACACTTTTGTTTTAAATTTGTCTGAACCCTGACTGGGTTCTTTAATTCAGGCCAAATCACGCAGGTTGATGATGGTGGACCAGTTTAGGGGTATGTATTTAAATATGAATTTGCCATTTATAGTAGGGAGGTTCGCAGTGTCCTTCAGCAAGAATAGTGCTTTTACACACAGTTCACTGTAAGACTTTGAGGCTCGTATGGAGATTGTATAAATGGGAATGACTTAATCTTTTTTTTTTGTCCTTTGTTCTATCCTGGTCAGGCACTTTCTTGGACTCCTTCTGCTTAATCTCCTCAAGCATTGTACAATTGAAACCTGTTTATACACTGTATAAAGAAGACACATAACCTTTTTTTCCTCACTTTCTGAAATTAAATCAGACTCAACATTTTATGTTTTAGGTCAGTTAGGGTTACCAACATTATTTCTATTTGGTAAATGCCAGAAAAATGGGGGAGAGAATATTTTGGAGTATTTTTTTTTTATTATTATTACTATAGCCATCACACTGCAAGTAGGAGATGGGTTCTGCGTCCCAAAGCTGTACATGCTTTGGTGTGAAATGTGTATATCAACCCCAGAGTAAAAGCAAAACACTTTGTAAAGGTGCTGTTTAAACCTTGTAAGAGAGTGTCATTATCCACAGTGAAATGAGTCTTGTACCAACTCACCAAGGAAGAAGCCAATACTCCAAAAGCAACATTTAAAAAGAAAAGCCAGTTTACATTTTGCAAATGCACACCATGACAAATACAAATTCAAATTCAAAAATACTTTATTAATCCTCCAAGGGGGAAATTCAAGTTTCAGTACACCAGTCTGGTGTACTAGAGGAGCTGCCGGCGTCCAGCGCTCCTTTTAATGCCGGGTCCCGTGGTCCGAGTGCTAACTCCAGTTAACAGATGTTCAAAACAGTTAACAGCCATTAAAACCAGTATATCTCCATAACGATGACAAGTGAGGTATCTCCAGGTCAAAGGAGGAAACTCCGATGAACCAGACCGTCTCCTCTGGGAAGACTGAGCTCCTTCAGTCCGGCGAGCGACGGAGCCGACCGTCCCAGAGCCCGGTTCATCATGCGGACCGGACCAGGCCGTTGTCGTCTCCCCCGGCGGTGCTGGGCCCCACCAGGTCACCAGACGGCCCCTGCCAGGTCAGCTGACCCATCCGGCGTGTAGACTGCTGGACGGGGGCAGCATGCCGCCGCCGCTACGTCGGGGGCTCCCGTCCCGGCTCCGTGACGATGCAGCCCGGATCCAGTGGCGGTGGTTGCCGCGGGTAGCAGTTCAGGACTACTTAGCTTTCCCGAACCGGCCTCCAGCGACACCGTCCATGTCCGCGGTGGCAGGTCTTCACCAGCCGCAAGAGGACCGATCCGCCCCCTGCAGACAGTATGTAGACATCCGACCGCAGATCACCACAAACCGGGCACAAACTGGAGCGTCCAGCGTCCAGCGTCCAGCGTCGCAGGGATCAGTCCCCGGAGCAGCAGCGAGTAGCGTCCATGCCAGGCGTCGTCCAGGGCAACGACATTACATGTCCTTTGCTGTCATGAAACTAAAATTGAACTGTTTGGTCGTAATCACAATCATTACATTTTGAGAAAAAAGGGGGAAACTTTCAAGCCTGAGAACACCATCCCAACTGTGAAGTATGGAGGTGGCAGCATCCTGTTGTGTCCTGATGCAGGAAGGACTGATGCAATTCACAAAATAGATCAGGAAGAAAGAACATTATGTAGAAATATTGAAGCAATATCTCAAGATATCAGCTTGGGTGTAAATGGATCTTCTAGGTGTCAATGATCCTTTAAAACACCATCAAGTTAGTTACGAAGTAGCATAAGGACAACAAAGTCAATGTTTTGGAGCAGCCATCACAAAGCCATGATCTCAATCCTATACAACAATTGTAGGCAGAGCTGAAAAGATGTGTGTAAGTAACTGACCCAGATACAGCAGTTCTGTCAGGAGGAATGGACCATAAATAATTTATAAATAATTTTGGTAATCCTAACTGACCTTAAACAGGAAAAGTTTTGTCTGAGTTAACGACAGTAATTTAATGACAGTAAGGAAAAAAAAGTGTCTTTGTACAGTGTTTTTAAACTTCTGATTTCAACTTTATTTAACCCATTATGACCTGATGCAATATATGCCCCTGGAACAATGCAAACTTCTTAGCAACATTTTTGAAACAATCTGTTGTAATTCAGAAAAAAATGTCGACCTAAATAAAGGGAGAAAACAGTAATTGACAAGTTCGGCCTCTCAAGTAGATACTTCATGACAGCAAGATGGTCTTTCTGCTAGGCCTTAGGCCTGTCGCACCTCCAATGGTTCCTGTAGTGGACTGTGCATGACAGGGGCATCCTCTTCAGATCAAGATTGTAGTTTTCTGTCGTCAGAAGAAGTTTGGAGATCTCCTGGCGACCAGGATGTGACTTTTCTTCTCTCGATCTCTTCTCTTCTGGATTCGCTGTGCCGTTCTGAGTGTGTTAATGGGTTCAGAAAAAAGCTGCTCCAAGCCGACTTTTAAATGTAAAAAGATATTTATTTACAAGAAAAAGAAGGCACAATAACAGACTTCTGCAGCAAGTCTGGGATTTCCTGAGCTGATGATAGGAAAGATCGCCGAACAAAGAAATACGCAGGCTCTTTATAGCCTCTGTGTAACGCCTTTCCAAGCTTTAGCTTTTACAGGTGAACCAGTTAAAACATCCTATTTACAGATTTACTACAGACTAGCTAGTACATCTCTCCAACCTAAACAATACACTTGACAGTGCAGTATAGGGAGTTTTACATACCCACATCACCCCAAATTCCTAAAACAGACAAGGAATGAACTAATTCCTAAACTCAATGGACTATCATGGACTATCATGGACAACATCTCACAGCCTCTTCATGAGGTGCTGGTCAGACACAAGAGTACTTTCAGTGAGAGGCTCGTCCCACCAAAATGCACAACTGAGCGACACAGGAAATGGCCTCAAAACATTGGCTTCTTTAAAGAACAGTCAAAACTTGTAATAAGAAGTAAAAGATCACATTGGCTGCGGTTACATGATGTTTTTTAATTCGGAATTAAAATTAGGAATTAAATAATTCCGAATTAAACTATTTTCCTTCGAGTTTACATGGAAATAGTAATTCCGAATTAAGGTTTACATGGAAAACACGTTAGTTCGGCTTTATCCAACTCCGCTTTAGGTCTGGGGTTGGGAAGGGTTCTGATTGGATGGGGGGGGGGCGGACGTCTTTACATCTGCCGGAAGAAAACAAACTTAGCTAACTGGTTAGCAACAACATTCCACTTATTTTTGACCTGGGTGGCGTCTCTATCTGTGAAACCTCCTTCATTTAACCTGGCCGCTTTGAAAAGCTCACAATTTTTATGTTTCCTGCCATCTGTTCTTTTAATTATTTCCAGTTCCTCCAAGCTATTTATTAAATAAGTCGTCTCTGCTCTTGACCAGCGTTTACTGCGTGCTGCCGGAATATAAGCGTCATCGCGACAGACGGGCAAGAGAACGAGCATGCGCAGAAAGACGGGAGTTAATTTAAAGAGGAATGAGTGTATACATGACCGCGGAATTACTTAATGCGGAATTAAAATGGGAATAAACCAGCCACTTACTTCGGAATTAAGTTAATTCGGAATTGACATTTTCATATGGAATTAGGTGTTTACATGGTAACTTTTATTCAGTCTTAACTTTAATTCTGAATTAAAGAGGACTTAAACTTCCCATGTAAACGCACCCATTGTTCAGACACTACAAGATCAAGGAGGCTAAGGAGAAATACAGGAGGAACTGAACAACTTTAGAGAGGTCTGGGGTGGAATAAGGACCATTACCAGCTTCAGGACGACCAACAACAGAGGAGTTGATGGCAGCGTTGACAGGGCCAATGAGCTCAATATGGTTTTTAACAGTTTTGACACTGCAAGCCTGGCTCACCCCCCCTCTGACTCCCCTGCTGCCATCCTGGACGACCACCATCAGCCACTCCCCACTCATCCAACCCCCCCCCCCCCCCCTCCCCCCCATCCCCCTGTATGAGCCCTCTTCACACTTCCTTACTGCCAGACTGATTGTACTCTTCAACCTGAGGATTACACCCCTCCCCCACCTGTCACCTCCACGGTGAGCTTTACTGCTGACCATGTGAGAAGACAGCTGACTCCATGCAAACAAGGCTCCAGGCCCTGACGGTGTCAGCCCCAGGGGGCTCAAAGCCTGTGCCCCCCAGCCGTGTGGAGTTCTCCATCATGTCTTCGACATGAGCCTGAGCCTCCAGAGAGTCCCCATGCTGTGGAAGACGTTGTGCCTCGTTCCTGTACCGAAGACCCCACGACCAGTGGCCACCAAGGACTACAGACCTGTGGCACATGACCTCCCACATAATGAAGACCCTGGAGAGACTTGTCCTGGAGCAGCTCTGGCCCATGGTCAAGACACTCTTGGCCCCCCTCCAGTTCGCCTATCAGCCCCGACTTGGAGTTGAGGACGCCATAATCTACCTGCTCAACCGTGTCTACGCCCACCTGGACATGCTGGCGAGCACTGTGAGGGTCATGTTCAACACCACCTGTCCAGCTCTACTGGGTGACAAGCTGGCAGCTATGCAGGTGGATGCCCCCCTAGTGTCCTGGATGGTGGACTACCTGACTGGCAGACCACAGTACGTGGTCAACAACTCTGGGGCCCCCCAGGGGACTGTTCTCTCCCCCTTCCTGTTCACCCTCTACACCACGGACTTCAACTACTGCCACCTTCAGAAGTTTTCTGAAGACTCTGCCATAGTTGGATGTATCAGTGAGGGTGATGAGGATGAGTCCAGGGCTGCTGTGGACAACTTTGTCACATGGTGTGAGCAGAACCATCTGCAACTAAATGTGGCAAAGACAAAGGAACTGGTAGTGGACCTGAGAAGAACCAAGGCACCGGTAAACCCCTGTTTCCATCCAGGGGGTCAGTGTGGACATTGTGGAGGATTACAAGTACCTGGGGGTGCACAGTGACAACAAACTGGACTGGGCAAAGAACACTGACACCCTCTACAGGAAGGGTCAGAGTCGTCTCTACTTCCTGCTCAGGATTTTCTAAAGGTCTGTGGTGGCTAGTGCTATTCTCTATGCTGTTGCATGCTGGGGCAGCAGGCTGAGGTGCCAACAGACTCAACAAACTGATCCACAAGGCCAGTAACATTGTGGGAATGGAGTGTGACTCTCTGACGGTGTTGTCAGAGAGGAGGATGCTGACAAAGCTACAGACTATTATGGACAACATCTCACAGCCACTTCATGATGTGCTTTTCAGACACCAGAGTACTTTCAGTGAGAGGCTCGTCCCACCAAAATGCACAACTGAGCGACAGGAAATCATTCCTGCCTGTGGCCATCAAACTGTACAACTCCTCCCTCTGAATGGCCTGTGGACTTTTTCACTCCCTGTCAAACCAAATCAAATCAAACTTTATTTATAGAGCGCTTTTCATGCCCTCAGGCAACACAAAGTGCTTTACATAAAAAAATATATATATATAAAATAAAAACAATGCACATTGAAACAAAATAAAAGCCGTCACACACCCCAAAGCCGCAAATCCTCCCATTACCCCTCACCCCCCATGCACCACAAACATAACAAAACTCCCTTCTTTTTTGTCTCTTTAAAAAAGGAGGATAAAATTGTTCTATTTAAATAAATAAATATCAAAGTATCAAAACAAATATCAATGTCAACTGACTTAATACAATAATCAAGTGCAATAAGCAACAGTGTAATTACTTGTGCAATAATTCAACTTAATATCTATTTATTTGTCACATAACTTATTTTTGAACCACAATGCACATTCTGTACACCCTAATTCAGTATATATGTATAACAAGACTGTACAATCTCAGAATATGACTGTTCAAAGCACCTTTACTGTATATACTCTTTAACCTATTTTTTTCAGTGTATATTTTGTTTTTTATTCATATTTTAGTATATATTTTTGTTTATATTCATATTTTATTTCATTTTAATTTTATGTTCTCTTCTAATTGCACTACAATGTTAAATTTCTTCTGTTTCTTATTTCTTCTATTCTTTTAAGGAGCATCTGCAACGAAAACAATTTCCCCTCGGGGATCAATAAAGTATTTCTGATTCTGATTCCCTGAGGCAGGCCTAAACCTGACCGCATACCACAAAGGTTTTGCTGCAGGGTCTTCCTAGCTGGGGACCACCGCTCATTGATGTTTTGCCCCTTAGCCCAGAACATCTCCAGTGAACAAGGACGTCTCCGTAACACCCCCTGCAGCAAAACCTACCCGGATGTTGCACCCCGAGTTTTGTCTCTTCGTCTCAGCCAGAGCCAGTGGCTCTTTGGTGGATCTGTAGTCCCAGGTCCTTGAGCAGGCATGATGTTGATCTGCCCACAAACCCCACCTCCAGTGGTTACAGCCTCACACTCCATCCACTTTCTCTGCACTCTGCAACCAGGTCTGCCTTCTTTCTCTCATAGGCAGCTTCCAGTCGCTCCTCCCATGGCACTGCTGACCACAGCACCACGTCTGGTCTTAAAGTGGTGCTGCATATCTCCTGTGGGAACTGGAGCTGCCTACCTAGGTCCACTTTCATCTTCCACACCGCCCCTGGTGTTCATAACTTGGCGGGTGGTCTCTTGTGGGTATGGGTTGCGGGTTCCCCCCCACCTGAGGAAGTGGATCCTGCATTGACTTTCTGATGGATTCTGGTTGTTTGCCTCCTGTTGACTTTTCTCCAGCACGTCTGCCAGTTTCCTAAACACTTGGTCATGCCGCCATCTCTGAACCGACCCTGTGTCAGTGCTATTTTGCAACCTGGCAGAACATACTGGAGTGAAGCATTGATGGTCCCACAGAGATCACAAGATTGCTCTGTTCCAAGCCATTGGTGGAGGTTTTTAGGGCTCGGGAGGGTGTCACATGTTGCCCTAATGAGGAAACTGAGCCGAGCCTGTGGCGGTTTCCAGAACTCTGCCCAGCTGATTGCTCGGCTTGCGACACCCTCCCACTTTGTCTACCACCCCTGCTGCTTCTGTGCCACAGACCTCACTCTGAGATCCTTCCCTGCCCAATCCTGGTGACCTCTGCAACAACAAGGTCCTTCAACTCCTTCCTGTTTGCCTTAGACCAGAGTATGGCTGGGTTGCTCCATCCGATGCCTGCCCGCCCTGTCTGGATCATGCCCATGACTTCTTGAAGTTGCAGTCTTCCCATCACCTTCTGGACCTCCTGCTTGGCCCTCCACTTCCTTCTAGTCTCGACTCTGGCATTTGTATCAACCACTGCCCTGTTGGAGGAGTCCCTCGAGTCCATCACCAGCCTTGCCTTCTCCTGCCTATAGCCCAGTGTGATGGATTTCAGAGCTAGCTGGAGTAAGTTCCATCCATACAGGCCAGCAGTTGAGAAGCACAATGGCAGGCCGAGCCATTTGCGGATGAACGAGTTGGCTTTTGCCTCCATCCGGCTTAGGGGTTATGAGGTGACTTTGCACAGCTTCAGAGGCCACACCACTAGGGCTGGGTTAAACGATTATTTTTTGTAATCGATTAATCTAGAAAATAGTTTTTCGATGCATCGATTAATCTAACGATTCAATTTTAAATCCAATTAGATTCGATTTCGATTCGATTATCGATTATCTCCCCATAATTTGACCTATATAGCAATTAATACAAATTTATCTCCATGAATAAAACACAAATTTCTTCTTTCAAGTTCAAAAATGAATTATATTGAACAATACAACAATAAAGTGCACACAGTTGTAGTGCAATGGAATCCTATAATAAAAAAATAATAAAATAAAACTTTCCTTCAATAAATAAAACTGCAAAAAACACAATCTGAACCAAAATCTTATCAACATAAAATAAATAAAAAATAACAGCAGCGGTGACAGCTGCAATTTACAAAACAACACAATGTGTGACAGCAGCAACTTAGCCTAATCATTTAAATCTGTGAAATAAATAACAAATAAATTCAAGTATTAGGCCTATTACAGTTAAGTGAACAGTAGTTTAACTTTTAGTAGTTAGGATGCTCTCAGTAAGTGCAGGGGGGTGCGGGGGGGGGGGGGGGGGTTGTTCATCTGATAGTAGTCCTCCAAACTTTCTGCTTATCCCTGAAAACATAAATCACAAACACAGTGCACAGGTTAATAAAAATATATACTTCTAAATGATCTGCCCATACCAATAAAGTATAATAATAATAAATAATAATATAATAATAATAATACATTAACCTAAAAGTTGAAAGTTAAACTAACTTTAGCGTGTATTTGAGGAGTGTGTGTCTGTGTCAGTTAAAAAAAAGTGTGTCAGCAAGAGGCGAGTGTGTGTGTGTGTTTAAGTGGGCACATGTTCTGTGTGTGCGAGGCTGGAGCACAAGTTACGTGGTTCGGTTTGGATGAATGACGGGGTTAATCACCGCAAACAAGGAAAGAAAAAAAAGTTGAAACCTTACGGCGTCTTCTCCTCCACACAAGCAGCTCCCGGGTGCCTCTTCTTAAGGTGCTGGTGCATCGCGGTAGTGCTTTTATGATCACAGGTCACAGACCACCGAATCGTTACCTTTAGGTGTAAAGTACTCCCAAACTTTTGACATCCTGTTACGAGATAACTTCTTCTTCCCCGACTCGCTGCTACTCGATGCCGCGGCCGCCGCCATTTTTTGATTCTGAGTGACGACGCATCGACGTACAGATTTTGCGTCGACGTATTTTTTGCGTCGACGTAATCGATGACGTTGACGCGTCGTCCCAGCCCTACACACCACCCTTGGGTACAGGATGAAGTGATAACACCACACCTTGTACTTTCAAGGTAGCTGGCTTGTGTCGGTCTTGGACAGGCCTTCTGACCACTGTTGAAGGATTATTTTCCCCATGTCTTTGTCCGAGAGACCAGATGTATAAAGTCCTCCCAGGCTTCGGATGGGCTGCGACATACCCCATGATGCGGGGTATGTCTTCCCCGCCGATGGTGAAGGTGATTCTGTCATTTCTCTCCTCCTTTCGCAATGAGGGGCTCCTTGACTTCGGTGGCTTGAACTGGCCCAGGCAATCAGCTCATCCAGCCTCTTCAGCAACCTGGATGTGCATGGGCCGGTTCGTAACAGGCAGGTGATATCGTCCATATAGCTCCTTAGGGGTGGGAGCCTCTGGCCAGTAGGCAGCCGGACCCCACCCACAACCTGCCTTGCCCTGATCAGGATGACCTCAAACGCTGCCACAAAGAGGATGGAGGAAATGGAGCAACCCATTGCTATCCCTACCTCTAGTTGCTGCCAGCCAATGGTCACCTTCTTTTGTGCAAAGCACATGTGCATGTCCTGGAAGTAGTTCATAATCCTGATGTTATCTGGGATGTAGAAAAATCCCATAGCACAGGCTATGAGTTAGTGTGGTACTGCCCCATAGACATTAGCCATATCTAGCCAGAAAACAGTAATTGACAAGTTCGGCCTCTCAAGTTGATTATATTTGTAAATAGATAAATAAAAAAAACAATTAATAAATAAAAGGTTTTGGTGGATATCCTGGAAGCCTTTTGGTTTTCAAAAATATTTTAAACAAAATTTTAGGTCTTGTATGGGTTAAGGCAGTGGTTCTGTCAGGTTTGAGGCAGAAATGGAGGACCCAGGCGCAGGAGACTGAAAAAAGTAAAGTATTTATTTGACAAAAAACAAAAACCAAAACTCCAAGAAAACTACAAAATCCACAAAGGTAATCCACATAGGCCAGAAAAAACACAAAGTCCAAAACAAACCAAAAATCTACCAAAGTAAATAAAACAAAAACCCAGGCTGAAAAAACAGAAAAAACCTTCACAGGACATGAGGCAAGACTTACAGTACGGAACAAAGATCTACTGATATCAGATGCAAAACGGAAGACAAAAAACAAACCGGCATAGAAACCCATGGACATGAAGACAACGGACCAGCACAGACAGGGGAGATGACAAGACTTAAATACACAGGTGAACAAACGAGAGGCAGGTGCAGACAATCAGGATAACAAGAGGGAAGGAAGCAAAACTGAAAACAACAGAGACAAAAACAGGAAACAGGTAACACAAAAGACACGGATTGACGCCAACTTAACACAGAACATAAAAGAAACCAAAATGGCCGTCATGGCCGCCCCAGATCATGACAGGTTCTCAAATTTTTAATGCTGCGTACCACCTGAGAAACTGTTCAGCTCTCTGAGCACCTCCATGATGACCAATTTTAAAATATAGCCACATATGCCTTCATAATTAGCTTTAAACACACAGAGATGTTTATTCCTTATTGTGGTTATTTATTGTTGCCTGAATTGTTACTTTACTGAATCAGACATTTTACAACTCTGTCCAACAACTCTCACTTACTCATACTCTCATACAGAGCAAAATAAACACACTCAAAAGTTATTACATCTGCACTGCAACTGAATATGAAACAAATAATTTTTATAAGACAATTTTAATTATCTCAAGCTACACATTTCGTTTGAAACATATTTATAACGCATTGTATGTTTCCGATTTGTTTTTTTTTTAAGTGAAAATGTGGAAAGTCATGACGTTTCACCGCGTACCACCAGAGAGCGCTCGTGTACCACTGGTAGTATGCGTACTACAGTTTGTGCATCACTGGGTTAAGGAATATCTCAAAGTGCAGTCCTTTGGCTTTAAGTTTTTTTTTCTCCCTCTGTGGGAGTTTTTTACCTGCCATTATTCTTGTTTAGGATTCAATGTTATTTTTTAAGTAATGATATTTGCTCGGGTCATGATCTGGGTCTCTATAAAGCCCCTAGAGACGATTGACATTGTAACAGACACTACAAATAAAATTGGAATTGAATTGAATCCTTCTTTTCACCTGCATCTTCCCTTTTCTTTTCATCTTGCTGTGCTCTGTCTCTTTTTCTTTTTTCTCTCCTTTTTCTCTAGTGGATTTAATAGACAGGAACCTTCTCTCTGCTTTGGCACCTTTGAACTGCAACTCATCATTGGGTCTGTATCTTCCTTTTTTAATGAAACATTAAGAAAATATTAGGTTTTTATTTTTCTGCTCATGATAAAGCATATTTTCCATACCAAAAATTACAAAACTCTTTCTAAAGAGAAATATTAGATTTAACAGTCCAGCAACATAAAGCTCTATTTGACTCAAAGAAAAAAGTTTATCACCATTGAAAAAAAAATTTAAGCGAGAAAGTTTGTGTTAAAAGTCTTCAGCACCCGACCAGGATGCAGTCCAGGAGGAACTACTTTGATCAAGCAGATTAGCTTGCTTATCTTAGATTATTTTAGCTTAGATTAGCTTCAAAGTGATGGAGTGTCTTCCTCATTTACTAACGTTTGTACTTCTCCATTACATCGCCAGATAGCTGTTGTTGAGTCACAATTATTTGAATTTTCCAGTACACTGAATTTGAAGTGTTTCATTTTTTTGGTTTCAGGAGTTGTTGTTGTTTTTTTTTTTCCCATTGGGCAATTCCTCAATGCTTTGCGTTTGTAACATCCTGTTTTTCTGTCACTGACAGCAGCTTCTCTATAGTTTGAACAATTTTTTTTCAAATCTGATTGAGGAGTCCCTGGGCCATTGTGTTTTTTATATTTCTTTTCAACTTGCTATAGGATAAATATTTATTGGCGAAGAGCCAATGAAATGCTGCCTTTTCCCACCACAGTCATCATTTCCTTTTCTTTTTTTTTTCTTTTTCCTGGTATACAAACACGCTACTTGACACCACCCGTTGCACTACTTTAAAGGTGGAGTAGGTGTTGTTTGAAAAATGGTTCCAACAATCCAACTCAAGTGAGATTTTGAAAATATACACTCCCTCCCTCCTCCCAAAGGCTCCGCCTCCTCCTCTTTAGCTCACCCCTCGAAACCACGCCTTCACATGATTCACGACTACATGAACCACGGGGGTGGGGGTGGGGGGGGGGGGGGAAGGTGGGGAGTGCACTGATATTTGATGGACGTATTATGCAGCCAATCAAAATAGTGATGATGATCACTTTTTTGATTGGTCAGAGTTTTTCTCTGATTATACCTTCTAGACTGGACCAAAACGTTTAGTTTTTTTTGTAAACATTTTATTTCAGTGGTTGCAATGGGAATGTGAAAAGGTTTTCAGGCAATATTGTAAAAAGTGTTGCAAAAAAAACACCTACCCCACCTTTAACAGTGATATTTCTGTGTAATAATGTTGTTGCTAGGGGGAGCTGGAGAAGCAGCTCCTGCAGGCCAATCCCATCCTGGAGGCCTTTGGAAATGCTAAGACCATCAAAAATGACAACTCCTCTCGATTTGTGAGTTTGCCATTCATAGAACCGGATATTTTTATATATAGTTTTCTAGTATGATTTAATATTCTTTCTTTAAAATTAACTGTTTTTGTTGGAAATCACACCACTATTTTCACTTTCAGGGGAAATTCATACGCATCAACTTTGATGTGACGGGCTATATCGTTGGAGCCAATATTGAAACTTGTATCCTTATTCATTTTATAAACTTTATGCTCACTTTGATAAAATATCTTGTTTGATTTCTCAGCCTTTCCTGTGAGTAGATCTACTTTTCCACATGGTGTCACATAGCAGTGTGAAATTTTAGCTTCATATTAATGTGAATGCAATTATTTTTTAACTTTCAGTTTTTGTAATATAACATCTTCTTCTGTTTAAGGCATTAAAATGTTTTGTTTCAGATTTTTTCTTTACAAAAACTGTTATTTTACATTTGAAATTCAAGCATGTACAGTTTTTGCCCAAACATATATGTTTGTATTCTTTATGATTCCTGGGTAAAACAAACAAACAAACACATTTGTATTCTTTAACAACTGGTTGCTCTCAGACCTGCTAGAGAAGTCTCGCTGTATCAGACAAGCAAGGACAGAGAGAGCTTTTCACATTTTCTATTACATGATCGCTGGTGCTAAGGACAAACTGAGCGGTAAGATGAAGATATATCTTATGTACGATTTTTGGTTTGAACATCCCACTCAGACTGATAGAGTTTTTCATCACTGCCATGCAGCATTTTCACATTATATTATCTGTAATCACAACTTGAGAAAATGAAAAGGAAAGCAATTTTGTTTCTGTTTGATTGTTGTTTGTTTTAATTACTTGTGGAAGGTTGAATTATGTACTTAGTGCATATCTTCTCATGGCAGAAAGAAAAAGCATATTAAGATGAATCACTCAACACTCACTTAGATTATACTTATCTGAATGATTTGAAGTCACTCACTCTTTATCTTTCTGTTTTCTTACCAGAGGAGCTTCTTCTGGAACCCTTCAGTAATTACCGGTTCCTGAGTGCGGGCCACGTTCAGATCCCTGGCCAGCAGGACGACGAAATGTTTGAGGAGACTATGGAAGCCATGAAAATCATGGGCTTAACTGATGAAGAGAGAACTGGTAACAGCGATCTATTCAATTTCATATGATCCATGTCAGTTTGAGTTTTGATACAGTTACTTTGGTCGCATCCAGGGTTTGACGCTAACTTTTTTGCTCACCAGCCACTGTGGCTAGTGTTTTTCCTCAGTCATTAGCCATTTAGCCTTTATGCTAGCCACAGTTTTGCTGTCAGTTTTTTTCTTCTTCACAATATTCTTGCATTTACATTTTAAATACAAACACTTGGTACAACTATTGTGATGTGTCATATCAAAGAATAAGTTACCAGCCAAAGTTGCTTGTGAGACAGAAATTGTTACTAGCCACAGCCAGATTTTACCAGCATTTTGCCGGTTGGCCGGCGTCAGTGTCAAGCCCTGGTTGCATCTCTGATTATGTTTTTGTAATGCACCATGACTGTATTTAATCTGTACGTTTAATCCACATTCCCACTCTTGGTCCTCAGTGAAGGTAACTGTCTGGTATTTGTGATGCAGATATATTGAAGGTGTGCTCCACAGTCATGCAGCTGGGAAACATTGAATTCAAAAAGGAGAGGAACCAGGAACAGGCCACTATGCCAGACAACACTGGTTAGACAAGTGAAAAGTTCATTAACACGTTGCAATCAAGTATTAAGAATTAACAATGGGGCAATTTAAAATACAATTCAACTTTTTTGAAATTATAGCACACATCTCGTTCTGTTTCTCCAGCGGCCCAGAAGGTGTGTCACCTGCAAGGCATCAACGTGACAGACTTTACTCGAGCCATCCTTACCCCTCGAATCAAAGTGGGGAGGGAGGTGGTGCAGAAGGCGCAGACCAAAGAGCAGGTACTAAGCGCATAAGTAACGCCTCACACATCCCAAATGAAACCTACATCCTTCACCAGTTCCACATCTTCTTCTCCTGTGTATTTGTTAGGCTGACTTTGCTATTGAAGCGTTGGCTAAAGCTATTTTTGAGCGGCTGTTTCGCTGGATCCTGGGGCGAGTAAACAAAGCCCTGGACAAAACCAAACGTCAGGGAGCCTCCTTTCTGGGAATTCTTGACATCGCCGGCTTTGAGATCTTTGAGGTATAGACTGGTTTATCAAAGATACTTTAATTTATGTATGCCTTGGTTCAAATTTGTCAAGGAACATGCCAAAAAAGATGCAGTTCATATGATATGGATCCTTCAGCTGTTCTGTTGTTTTTGTTGAAGGATAACTCCTTTGAGCAGCTCTGCATCAACTACACCAACGAGAAGCTCCAGCAGCTCTTCAACCACACCATGTTCATCCTGGAGCAGGAGGAGTACCAGAGGGAGGGCATTGAGTGGAATTTCATTGATTTCGGCCTTGACTTGCAGCCTTGCATTGAGCTCATCGAGAGGCCAGTAAGTAATACTGAAACACTGGAAATCACAAAGGCAGCTGTTTTTGACAGGTTTTCCCCTCTACTGCAAATATTGTGTGGATTTATGATACTTCTTTTGTTAAACTGGTATTGTGAATGCTCTGCAGAACAACCCTCCAGGCATACTGGCCTTGCTGGACGAAGAGTGCTGGTTTCCAAAAGCCACAGACATTTCTTTTGTGGAAAAACTGATGAACACACAAGGAAACCATGTGAAATTTGCCAAACCTAAACAGCTTAAAGACAAAACTGAGTTCTCAATCTTCCATTATGCTGGGAGAGTGAGTATAATGCACTTACCTCCTTTTAGTTAAACATTGGGATTAGTTTTTCATGAGTTTAAATGTTATTGCATCTCTGTTGAAAAAAAAATGTTTTAGTAAAGATCAAATAACAGATGTTTTTTTTTTTTCTTTTTAGGTGGACTATAATGCCACAGCCTGGCTGACAAAAAACATGGACCCTCTAAATGACAACGTCACAGCACTGCTCAACAACTCTTCCAGCCAGTTTGTGCAAGATCTTTGGAAAGATGGTAAGATATCTTTCTGATCTGAAAGCAACATTCTGCTTATACTTTGTAGATTAACTGTGTGGAGGAAATTTTTTATTTGGTTTATTCATCTTGTAATTTTGTTAATTTTATTTGTCTTTAACAATATGTTTAAAAGTGATTCATTGATCAAGGAGACACAGCAGGGGTCAGCTGTGATTCTGAGAAAACGTCCCTAAATTCAATCAGTCTGTTTTAAGACAAATGTCCCTTTGTCCTCACCACCACCTGCTGTGATCCACTCTGTATGTAAAAACCTGTAGAAGAATCAACATCTTTTGTCTTGGTATAAAGGAAAAGCCTCATCTCTGTCTGACAGAGTCCTCATTCAGTATTCTGTGGAGCACTGACTGACAGCTCTCCTTATGTGCACATAAGATTTTTGTATTTTTGTTTCTTTTCTCTTTAATAAATTCTATTCTGATTTTCTCATCGAGATCGGATCATAGTTTTTTCCACAACAACTGTAGATGTGTAAATATATGAAAGACTGTGAAGCAGAGCGATGTTGTTTATTCACGTTGTTGTGTGTTTTACATGATTCAGCGGACAGAGTGGTCGGTCTAGACACCATAGCCAAGATGTCAGATAGCTCCATCCCAAGCGCCTCAAAAACCAAGAAGGGAATGTTCCGGACAGTAGGACAGCTGTACAAGGAGTCTCTGGCAAAACTCATGACCACGCTGCATAACACCCAGCCCAACTTCGTCAGATGCATCATCCCAAACCATGACAAGAGGGTAAAGCTGGTTCCTTTCAAAATGCAACCTTATAAACAGATGTGTTTATCAAATCATAAAATGGCAATACAGTTAACAGTCAGCTCTGGGAGAGGTTTGTTCATAGCATTTATTTTTTCTCAGGCAGGGAAGCTGGATGCTCACCTGGTCCTGGAGCAGCTGAGATGTAATGGTGTGTTGGAGGGAATCCGGATCTGTCGACAAGGTTTCCCCAACCGAATCGTCTTCCAGGAGTTCCGCCAACGGTGAACGTAGCAACATATGCATCAAATTTAAAATCCACTTCAACATTTATTTTTTTATGTGTTACATACATACTGTTTTGTCACAGTTATGAGATCTTGGCTGCAAATGCTATTCCTAAAGGCTTTATGGATGGCAAGCAAGCCTGCTGCCTCATGGTAAGCACATATGTTCAAAATTTCTATACATATTCTTTGAATTTGAGACTTACTGAAGTCACTTCCTTTTTTTTTTTTTTGTTCTCCCAGATATATGTACGTATATATATATATATATACATATATATCACTCAAATTCTGTCTGTGTAGATCAAGCATCTAGACTTGGACCCCAACTTGTACAGAATTGGACAAAGTAAAATCTTCTTCCGTACTGGAGTGCTCGCCCAGCTGGAGGAGGAGAGAGATTTGAAGATCACAGTGATCATCATTGCTTTCCAGGCTCAGGCTAGAGGCTTCCTGGCCAGAAGGTATGAATATAGAAGGCTTTACATATATATTTCACCCTTTAACAAACTGTGATGTCTGTCATGCATCACACTACTCATCAGTGGGACACTTTCATGACTATATTTTATCTGTTTTTCATCACCTTAAATTGGAAAATTGTACATTCTGCACTACTTCTTCCAGTATTTAATTTTGTATACTATAATTTTTGTGTATTTTTAAAGGGCATTTACCAAGAGACAACAGCAGCTGACAGCTATGAAAGTAATTCAGAGAAACTGTGCTGCTTACCTCAAACTCAGGAATTGGCAGTGGTGGAGGCTCTTCACAAAGGTTAGCTGTATAAACGATATAAAATATGTGTATATGTATGTGTGTGTGTGGATTAGGGGTGGAACAGTTACCGGTATTACGGTAAAGCGCTGTGAAATTTTACACGTTAACAGTTACCGTTTATGTTTGACTTAATCTCATTATTGCGGTCGATTACCGGGATGTGTAATATCAGCCTCATTCAAGTTTGCGAGCGACTTGCGACTGTGTCTCGCGTGAATATGCTTATTTTGACCTACTACGGCTGTGAAAGTGTTGATGTAAACTTGCACCGGACAAATAAGCTTTGCTCCTGTAATTTATTTTGTTTATTTATGGGTCCCCACTATCCTTCCAGTTTGTAATATTGCATTGGACAGTACTTAACCCAATTTTGGTAGCTTCTGCAATCTTTTTAGATGTTTTCTCTGCTTGTTGCATGCCAATGATTTGACCCTTCTCAAACAGACTAACATCTTTTCGACGATTATCCAATAGGAGGCCTGTACAGATTTGCTTAGTTAAATCCAGGTAGTGACTTATTTTTTGGCCAGGCAGTGTGTGTGTGTGTATATATATATGTATATATATATACATATATATATATGTATATATATATGTATGTATATATATATGTATATATATATATCTATATATATCTATATATATATATATATATTATATATATATATGTATATATATACACCAGGCATTAAAATGAACAAGAAACTGAAGAAAACAAGGTTGGTCTAATATTTTTTTCCATGACTGTATATATATATATATATATATATATATATATATATATATATATATATATATATTTCGGCTGTCAAAGTTAACGCATTAGTGCAAATTCTGTTTATCGCCACTAATTTTGACCCTCAGCCAATAAGTGTATTTACAGTCAACGTGTGGGTCTTATGAACGGCAAGTTTAGCTTTAAGGTGCTGCCAGATGGGTCTGTTGACAAGAAAAAGGCTATTTGTATTTATTGTCGCTGTGAATTGAGTTACCACCGCAGGGCGCGGTTAAAGTTAGTTTCACGTTCGACATTTGCTTATTTTTTTTCTCTTTAAACTTTAATAGAAAACGGCACTGATTTCATCCACGTTGGTATCATTTTGTAGATATAAGTATACCAGACATTTCACAAATGTCATCAACCCTCCAAGCTCAGTGAGTGTGGATAAAAACTCTCAGGAACAGCGCTGAATGTTGTTCTGAGTACCTCGCTGCTGCCGTGGAGCTTTAGGGACCGTCAGCGAAATTACTGCGGTCAAGCAGCAGCTCTGACAAAATACCCAAAGAAGCTGATGAATTAAGCCCCCAAAAAGTAAGGCAGCATTGGTGGACTTCCAGTTTTCAAACTAAAGGCTTTAAAAACTAGAAAAGCACTCGGAGAGCACAGACCTCCGCCAAGCACAACAGTTCTCACATATATACGATTTACAGATTGTGATAAAATCCGCATTCAGAATCAGATCCCAATCAGCCTTTGAAATTTGATAGAGGTTTTTATCAATTCCTGAGTCAAATTTCATGAGTTTTGGTCAATAATTAACGGAGATGTTTTCGGCCCCATTGACCGCAGTGTTATCGAAAATTTGAAAGTGATGCAGAATCCAGGATTTCTTCCGGATCACACCCAAAATGAAATCAAAATGAATTTCTGACAAGACCTGAAAATTTCATCAAAATCCATCCATAACTTTTTGAGTTATCTTTTATACAGACACACAGAAAAAAACAGACAGACAGATAAATCCCGGCAAAAACATAAGCTCCTTGGCAGAGGTAAAAATAAAGCAGATCCCCGTGACCATGTATAGGACAAAATGGGTGTAAATGATGGATGGATGGATGGATAAACAGAACATTAAAAAAGTGTGATTTAATGTGCGATTAATCACGAGTTAACTATGAAAATCCTTCGATTAATCGCGATTAAAAAATCAACTGACAATATATATATATATATATATATATATATATATATATATATATAGGGTTTGGAAACGATTAAAATTTTCAATCGCGATTAATCGCATTATTTCCCTGATTAATCACGATTAATCGCATTGTATATGCAAAATCAAATATTGAATTCAAAAGTAGTGTAAAATGTACTTTTATTTAAATGATCTGCTGCCATATGAACTAAAGTGTCCTAACATTGTTGTTCAAACACTTTTAACATCAGCACTTGTCAGTAACACATATTTAGTGTAAATCTCATCTTAAAATTTGTAAAATAAAATAAAGCTTATTGCCACTGCCAGGGCATTAATGTCATCCTGTTTTTATACATTTTTTTTTTTTAAGTCTACAAACAAAATCCAACAAAATAATTGTGGCTCAGCACAATCAGAACATTAAAACAGGTAATTTCTGAGGTAACAGCAGAAACTTTTAACGGGGAGTTCAACTTGTCAGTTGTTACAAATAACCTTGTTTCTGTTGAATCCTCCGTCTGGGAGAACTTTAAAATGAAAATGTCCACGTTAAAGTTCTGTAAGTTTATCAATCCGTGTATCATTCATTCTTTCTATTTTCAATTGTCAATCAAAAATTAAAAAAATTAAAAAGTGACATTTTATTACATTTCTTGTTTTTTAATCTAACACAAAAAATGCCTGTTTTATATATATATATATATATATATATATATATATATATATATATATATATATCGGGCCACAGAATTGAATTTATTTTTATAATGGAGGACTGGACTTTCTGTTGTCATTACACATCTGTGCCACTAGATGGAGCCGCACTGCAGTAACCAGCTAGAGAACAGCAGGACAGTGAACACATGGAGCAGATCTGATGGAACATGGAGGAATGATGAGAAAGTTTTGTTGCAGTCCAGAATTTTTTTTTTTTTTAGACAGAATTGTTAATATTTCTACCTGAGTTGCTACCCGAACTGTAAAGTTCGCGGATTTTTACCGTTCTCCATGTCTGTTTTAGCTTTTCCTTGTGTTTACTGTTTTCCGGTTCTGCAGCAGCCAGTAACAGACTTTTCAAAACAAAAGCATGTGAGCAACATGCGTTAACGCGTGAAAAAATGTCGGCGTTAATAAATTAATGGGTTAACGTATATATATATATATATATATATATATATTCAGGGACAGATATCTGAAACTGTACTGAATCCATACCGCAACCGTGACACAAAAAGCGCGGTACGGACTGTACCGTGACCCACCTGTACCGTTGCACCCCTAATATATAAATGACAAATGCTGCTCTTACCCCATGTTCAAGATGAAATTGCTTACTCTTCTGAATTAAAGGTCAAGCCCTTGCTGCAAGTGACTCGACAGGAGGAAGAGATGAGTCTAAAAGAGGAGGAGCTACAGAAAGCCAAAGAAGTGGCTTCCAAAGTTGAGTCAGAGTTGAAAGAAGTCACTTTGAAACATTCACAGGTAAAAGATGTAACGAACACACATAACACTTGTCAGCCGTTAATAAAATATGTCAGATTATCCTGTCAAAGAGGGGTGGTGAGGGACACGATCACTTTCACTCACATCTGTGCACAGAAAAAGCAACATCTGCTGCAAGATCAAGTTGCATGTATATTTGACGTAAAGAAAAATAATAAGACACAAACATATTCATTCACCTTATTTTTCTTGGGGTTCTAGCTACCCATTTTGTGTTACTGTGCAGAGGTTGGTTACATTTAGGAATGGAAGTTTGCCATTGATACTGTGACGGGTCTATAAGATATCTGCTATGTATCCCATAGATTGTAGAAGAGAGAAACACATTACAGGAGCAGCTTCAGGCAGAGACAGAGCTGTACGCAGAGGCCGAGGAGATGAGGGTCCGTCTGGCAGCCAAGAAACAGGAGTTGGAGGAGATCCTCCATGAGATGGAAGCGAGGCTGGATGAAGAGGAGGAACGTGCTCAGGGACTGCTACTGGACAAGAAGAAGATGCAACAGCAGATGCAGGTCTACAAATTGTTGTCTTTTTTTTTCGCATTTCTGTTTATTTTGAATTACTGTCGTGTGTTTGCGGTAAACGTGAGGTTTCCTTTTTTAATGTGTAGCTTTACTTTGAGAGATGAAGAAACAGCTGTTCGAAACTGAGGGTGTTTTAATATGTAGGAATTGGAGGAACATTTAGAAGAAGAAGAGGACGCTCGTCAAAAGCTACAGCTTGAGAAGGTCGCGTCTGAAGGAAAGATCAAGAAGTTGGAGGATGACATTCTAGTTATGGAGGACCAGAACAACAAGCTTCTGAAGGTAAGTGTTGGAAATCAATATTTGTCTGTTTTATTTATTTATTTTTAAAAAGGAAACAAAAGGTTTACCACGTAGATGACCTACGTGATTTCTTCAGGAGCGCAAGTTGATGGAGGAAAGAATTGCTGACTTTAGCACCAGCCTGGCAGAGGAAGAGGAGAAATCTAAGAACCTCACCAAGCTCAAAAATAAACACGAGTCCATGATCTCTGAATTGGAAGGTAATCATCTTTTACACCAGGGGTGGGCAACTCCAGTCCTGGAGGGCCGCTGTCCTGCAGGTCTTAGAAGTTTTCTAATGAATGGGTCGTTAATGGTCCTGTGCAGACCTGGAATGTTGTTCTATTCATTAGAATCAGGTGCGCTGAAGCAGGACACCTGCAGGACAGCGGCCCTCCAGGACTGGAGTTGTCCACCCCTGTTTTACACATTCTTCAATACCATTACTTTTGTTACAGTCAGGCCTGTATTCATATTTTAAAGGAACATTTGTTGAGTAGAGTTTTGGAGATTTTTTACTCTTTTCTGTTCTAGTCCGCTTGAAGAAAGAAGAAAAGACTCGCCAGGAACTCGATAAAGCTAAGCGCAAGTTAGAAGCAGAGTCGAACGACTTACAAGAGCAGATTGCTGACCTGCAGGCCCAGATCGCTGACCTCAAACTTCAGCTTGCCAAGAAGGAAGAGGAGTTACAAAATGCCTTGGCCAGGTGACATTAAGCTCCAGTTCTAGTTACTTTAACTACTCTGTTGTAAAGTTGTCTATAGGCTCTTGCCGATTGTGCTAGCATAATTTTTTGGCATAATCTGAGGAATTGAGCATAATTTTTTGCCCTTTTTCCAAAAGTAGCACTGCTAGCATAATCCGTATATTTTCTTGTTTTAATAGCACAATTTTAAAATAATTCAAGAAAACGAAGATCTTAGCCACTAAAAATGATGGATTACTATTAACAGTTGGTTCCACTCCTATTTTGCGATTGCTTTTTAGTTGTGTTGAGATACCGCGGGAATTCGATGAAACGGAACCGGAAGGACTGCTAGCGCGCGCACAGTTTGTTGTTTACTCGAAATTTGCATACTTCACCATGGTAACTGGAGGCTATTTGAGAGCAAAACCTTGCGCAAACTGTGTCACACTCTGCTACACGTGATGGTTAGCATGCTATCCATGGATAGTTATCCACCACACTATCCAGGCTTTGTGCAACCTATTTTTGTTCGCTGGATAGCAGATTTATCCGCCGTATAGGCCTAACCACCGGATAAAGTTACCCAGGTTTTGAACAACCGGGCCCAGAACGTCAGGCCAGGGTTAATAAAATACATTTTACATTGTCTTGTGAGTTGTGAAGTTTGTGCACAGAATAATCTTTTTAAAAAGTAGCATAATTTTGAAAAGCGAGCATAATTTGAACATAACGAGCAACGAGCACTGCCACTAGCATAATATGCCACTTTTACTAGCACAATTGGCAAATGCCTAGTTGTCTATCTCACTGAGTAAGTGAAAGTGCCAATAACAGATTTATTCCAAAAATAACTACTCTGCCCGAGGCAAAGTCACAGTAAGCATGCGTATTTCTTTTTCTTCTGTCAAGCCTACTACCGACATGATTATCTGTCATCTCAGGTTAGAAGATGAGACAGGCCAGAAAAATAATGCGCTGAAGAAGATCAGAGAGCTGGAAGGACACATCTCTGACCTGCAGGAGGACCTGGACTCTGAACGGGCAGCGAGGAACAAGGCGGAGAAGATTAAACGGGACCTTGGAGAGGAGCTGGAGGCCCTTAAATCTGAGCTGGAGGATACCCTCGACACCACTGCCACTCAGCAGGAGCTAAGGCCAGTCATGATGAACTTTCATCTTTAACTATGCATTCAAAGGAATCTTCTGAAGTTGATTTACATTCACATTTAGACTTATTTAGATTCAGTCTTGACTAAGGATAGCTTACAGAGCAACAGACCAAAAGGCGTAAATATTCTGCTCTAAAACAAAGCTGAAGTGGCACCTATATCTTTTTTTTTTTTGACACTTAGGTTTTTATTAGTTTTTGTCTTTGAGGAACAAACAAAGAAAGAACAATCAACATAAAATACATTCAGTTTGAACAGTTTCATTACCAGGCACATTATCATCCACAAGTCCAAGTAGAGTAGGAGATATTATATATTTCGGTATGAAAGGCAGATGTTCCCAGGTTCCGTGGCTTACACAAAGTTAAATCCACATCGATAAGAGCTATAAATTGGTACGTGAACAGCGATTAAAAGAATGGAGATGAGGGGAGAAGACACACCAGCCAAGCTTCTCATTTCAAGTGACAGTTTTCCCATTTTTCCCATCTTATACAGTACAAATCTATCTTTAGTCTTAATAAGAAAGTCAATCTTTCCATCTCCTGAATCTCTTTAATAATTTCAAGCCAATTTTGCACTGTTGGGGGGTCTATGGAAGTATTTCTGTGCCACCTGAGTTTGAATACGAACTTTTAAGATTGAAATTTTTCAGCATCACAATCAGACTTTGAATTTTAAAAAACATCAGATTTCTAGCACTGAATTTTTTTTTGCCTCTGCATTTTATTTTGTTAAAATAAATTCAGTGTTAAAAAAAAAAAATGTTGTCTTAAAATATTCAGTTTTTCAAAATTCAACACGCAAAGAAATTCAACATCTCAAAAAAATTCAGTGTAAAAAAATTCAATTTCTAAAAAAAAAATGAGTGTAAAAAAAAAATTCAACCTCCCAAAATTCAGTGTAAAAAAATTCAACCTCAAAAAATTCAGTGTAAAAAGAACCAGACTCAACATCCGGGTCACCAGGGAGAAGCAATCGATCCCTGTCTCAATTCAGCCAACGTCCAGCCAATCACGTTACGCACCATTGGTCATGTGACACCCACCCAGATAGTAAGACGGACCTGTCGGCCATGGCAGCAAACTCAGGTGATGGTGCTGCGGTGAGTCTGTTTACTGTTTACTGGACGTTGGCTGAATTGAGACAGGGATCGATTGCTTCTCCCTGGTGACCCGGATGTTGAGTCTGGTTCTTTTTACACTGAATTTTTTGAGGTTGAATTTTTTTACACTGAATTTTGGGAGGTTGAATTTTTTTTTTACACTCATTTTTTTTTTAGAAATTGAATTTTTTTACACTGAATTTTTTTGAGATGTTGAATTTCTTTGCGTGTTGAATTTTGAAAAACTGAATATTTTAAGACAACATTTTTTTTTTTTAACACTGAATTTATTTTAACAAAATAAAATGCAGAGGCAAAAAAAAATTCAGTGCTAGAAATCTGATGTTTTTTAAAATTCAAAGTCTGATTTTGATGCTGAAAAATTTCAATCTTAAAAATTCGTATTCAAACTCAGATGGCACAGAAATACTTCCATAGGGGTCCACCTGCAACCATTTACGAGTAATTGCTTTTTTCGCCGCTACAGTAAAGATCCGCAAGAGGTATTTATCGTTGTTAGATATATCATCTGGTAAGTCGCCTAAATATAACGACTGACATGTCAGAGGAATATGAAATCCGAGGACTTGTTGCATAAGTTTCGAAATAGTTAGTGGCACCTATATCTATAAAATATGGAAACTATTTTCTGTCTTTATGTAGAGCCAAACGTGAGCAGGAAGTGACGCTGCTGAAGAGAGCCATCGAAGAGGAGAACCGAACCCATGAGGCTCAGGTCCAGGAGATGAGACAAAAACACACCCAGGCTGTGGAGGAGCTGACGGAGCAGCTGGAGCAGTCGAAACGAGTAGGCCTGGATATACTCTCCTTTATTTCCCCCGTTGTTACGCACAATATATGCTGACGTGGACAATTTTCTCTTCTGCTCAGGTGAAGACAAACCTTGAGAAGGCTAAACAAGCTCTTGAGAAAGAAGCGTCCGAATTATCCATTGAGGTTCGCTCACTGACTCAGTCCAAACAAGAAGGGGAGCACAAAAGGAAAAAGCTGGAAGGTCAGGTGGCGGACCTGCAGTCACGCTTCAACGACAGCGAGAAGCAAAAAGCCGAACTGGGGGAACGATGCTCCAAGACGACGGTGAATTTCTTTCAGCAGTTGCATCAGTGGTTCCACGTTAATAAAGTGGGAATTTTAAGAGTGCCACACACACATAAGTGCTAAACATGAAAGTTTTTTAAATATTATATTCATCTTTGCACAGATTGAACTGGAGAGTGTGACAAACCTGCTGAATGAGGCAGAGGGCAAGAACATCAAACTGAGCAAAGATGTTTCCAGCCTTACCGCCCAACTCCAGGACTCACAGGTAAACTATGAGCTGTGACCATTAAAATTAGGGATGCACCATAAAACTGTTTTTATAAAAACTGATACCGATAACTTTCAGCTCCTAAAGGCCGATACCGATAACCGATAACACACACATATACCTAAGATCATTACATCAATACTATGAACAAAATCAAAAATAGTTTTGACTTTTTAAATGAACAGATATTTATTTTTTCCAAATGAAAAACTATTGTCAAGCCTCTTAAACATTTTCATAAAGCTATCAAACAAACCTATTAGATATCTCACATTAACTTAAATAAGGTTCATTACTGACTGATATAAAAAAATAAAGGCTCCTTGAACTGATGGAAATACATGCATCAGAATTACCAACTGAAAAAGATTAACATTTAAAGGATTTTGGCTTGTGGTTCCATTTAAATTAATACCTTTAATTAAAGTAAATGAGGTTCAGTAGTTTTTATTATTTAATCTCATGGAAGCTTTAGATGAGAGGAACGAGGGGAGGAGAGACTGCTGCTAGCTTGCACATGTTAGCATTAGCTTCCGTTAGCTCACATTAGCGCAATTTCAAAGCTCCGTGGAAGCGATTGTTATGTTGTAGGTGGCTGATCAGGTTTTACGTATTAAAGCTTGTGCTTCCCTCCTCGTAGAATTCACTCGGAGGATTCGTCACAAATAACCACCAAACTATCTTCTTCTGAAACTTTAATGAAGTTCCACGCCGCCATGTTTGTTGTGATCAGTACGCTGTGCTGCAGGCTGCATTCAAGGTGTAACGTAAATTCCCACGTTCCCTCGTTTGCTAGTCGTTCTTTCAGCGTTTTCTATTTTTTTTATTTTTTATGTGTAACATGTGGGAGAATACTGCGAATATCAATTCAAGTCAGCAACTACTAAAATTATGACCGAGTTAACGAGTTGTTTTCTGGCATGAGGGGGTATTCTTGATTTTCCTGATTGAGTAATCGTTTTTCTGATTATGCCGACGTTACTTGAACATAACATTCACTGCTGGTCATTCAAGGCTCAGAGGGAGCGAGGCACTGCTGTGTTGACAAAAATATAAATGTTATCGGGCTATTCGTCGTGATATCGGACTGATCGGGATGACGTCATAATTTCCTGTTATTGACCCGATAATTATCGTGCACCCCTAATTAAAATAACACTTAAGGTGTCCTGTGACAGTTAATTATTCAATCATTATTAGTGACAGGAAGCCATTAGAAATGAAAATGAGCCACTGAACTTCTGCGCTGCTACAGGAGCTGCTGGCTGAGGAGACGCGTCAGAAACTGCAGTTCTCAACAAAGCTGCGACAGGCTGAAGACGACAAGAACAGCTTGCAGGAGCAGCTCGAGGAGGAGATGGAGGCCAAAAGGAACGTGGAGAGACATGTGTCCACCCTCAACATCCAGGTCAGGAGTCAAGCTGCAGGGACTTCATTTACATGCTTGTAGAAGTTGTGATTAAGTGATCTGGTGAAAAAAAAGTAAAAAAAAAAAAAATAGAGACAGATTTCAGGCTGGTTTCACATTCGGCAGGGAGGAGAAAAGAAAGATTTTCCTTTAACGCATTATTGGTTTGCATAGTTATCAGATGCAAAGAAGAAGCTTGAGGAAATGTCAGGGAACATCGAGCTCTTGGAAGAGGGCAAGAAACGTCTGCAGAGAGATTTGGAGGCAGCCAACACTCAGTTTGAAGAAAAAGCTTCAGCGTACGACAAGTTGGAGAAGACCAAAAACCGTCTGCAGCAGGAGCTGGAGGACACGCTGATGGACCTGGACAACCAGCGACAGATTGTGTCAAACCTTGAGAAGAAACAGAAGAAGTTTGACCAGGTCAGTTGAATGACAAAACTGACCCAAGTACCAATCACTGTAAAATATATAATTGTGCTTTTGATGATAATAGGACAAAAATGTCTGTTTGCAATTAATAGTTCCACAGATGTTAATTGAAACTGCGGTCATTAATTTATCAAAAAAGAATGAATATGTTGAAAAAATATGAAATAAATCATGAAACGTTTAATGAAATCTGTGCAATCTGACCTCCAGATGCTGGCTGAGGAGAAGAGTATCTCTATTAAATATGCAGAGGAGAGAGACCGCGCGGAAGCTGAGGCCCGAGAGAAGGAGACCAAAGCTCTGTCCCTGGCGAGAGCTCTGGACGAAGCCCAGGATGCCAGAGAGGAGCTGGAGCGAGCTAACAAGGCCCTGAGGGTGGAGATGGAGGACCTTATTAGCTCAAAAGATGATGTTGGAAAAAATGTGAGTGTTTGAACGCCACTCAATCTGTGGATTTTTTAATCCTCAAAATGTTTTTGCAGTTATAACAAGGGCACTTCCCTTTTGATTTGAATTCATGACAATGGCAGGTACATGAGCTGGAGAAGTCTAAACGAGGCCTGGAGGCGCAAGTGGAAGAGATGAAGACCCAGCTGGAGGAGCTGGAGGACGAGCTGCAGGCCGCAGAGGACGCCAAGCTGCGCTTGGAGGTTAACATGCAAGCCCTGAAAGCCCAGTTTGAAAGAGACCTCCAAGGGAGAGATGAGATGGGAGAGGAGAAGAAGAGGCAGCTCATCAAGCAGGTATGGAGGGATTTCAAACTTTATCTAACTGCTAAAAGAATGTTCTCCTTTAGTATTCAACTGCTGAAACAGTAACCTTAAGAACCGATACGCAACGACTGCAGGTTCGTGAGCTGGAGACAGAGCTGGAAGACGAACGAAAACAGAGGACTCTGGTGGCAGCAGCCAAGAAGAAGCTGGAGACGGACATGAAAGATCTGGAGGGACAGATTGAGACAGCCACTAAGGGACGAGACGAAGCCGTCAAGCAGCTTCGGAAGCTCCAGGTGAGAATGCAGGATTTGAGTTGCAGATGCAGGACATAAATTGAACTAGATGGGCTTCCTGGTGGCGCAGTGGTGCATCATGGGCTATAGCCCCTTGTACACAGAGGCTGCAGCTGTCCCGGGTTTGACTCCCGGCCCACATGACTCATCGTTGCATGTCTTCCCCGTTCTCTCTGCCCCCTTTCCATCCGTCTATCTGTACAAATAAAGGACTCTAGTGCTGAAAAAAAAAAAAAAAAAAAAAAAAATGAACTAGATTTTGTACAGGGGGTGTTTTTTTTATTCTTCTATCATTTCTAAAGGTGTGTTTTTAAGAAAATTCATTAAAATTCATTTAAAAAAAAAGAACCAACACCATAAGAGCCATATAAATCTGTGGTTTTTCTACTGGTGCCACTTCTGTACAGAGGCGGACTTACCATTAGGCAAACACAGGCAATTGCCTGGGGCCCCAAGTTCTACAGGGGCCCCCAAATGTCTCAATAAAACCAAATTCTTACATTTTTTCAAAATTATTTTCCATTATTAAAACACTACCTATTGTTTTAGCCTTGAATTACGCGTTAAAACGCATCAAAATGCGTAATCTATCATGACCGTTTCGACTGCTCCCCCTCACTTCTCATGCAGTGGACTATTCCACATTACTGCGCATGTGCACACCAGACTCCAGAAGACCGAAGCAAAACAAACTTTGTGGCGCGATTTGGAGGGAGAGAAGATGAAACGAAATTATCCCAGTGGAGCAGAGAAGAGGAAAAGGCGGGAGGAAAGCAAACAGTTTTTATCAAAACTACCTAAGGTTTCGACCTTTTTCACGGCGGCAACTCCGAATATTCACAAAAATCCCCAGCAAGACACAGACGCTGTTGCCAGTAGCAACAGCAGCAGAGCTGTCAGTGTCAGTTTAGAAGTGGAAAGTCATGAACTACCTGACGCTTTTCATGACGAAGATGTGAGTATTAAATTGTTACTGTAGAGAACAGTGTTTTCCTTAGTTGACTTTTACATTGTTTTATTTATTAATGATTTTTATATTGTTTTATGTATTTGTAAAATTGTAGCTTTTTTGTCATTTATTTGACGTAAGATGCATTATAAAGCTCATCATCATCATTATTATTATTATTATTATGAATGCTAACAATAACAACAATAATGATAACAATATATGATTTAATGGCTTTATCAGGTAACTGAAAGCTTTATCAAAATGAATCAATTGATGATAAATATTATTCACTGGTGTACTGATGTACTCTAGCACAACAAAAGTTTGTGCAGAAATATTAGATTAAAAAAAGGAAATAAGAACAACAAATTTAAGAGATAAAAACACACCATATGACAATGGATATGAATTGTGCATCCATATAAACAGTACAGGGATGTGGAGGGCCCCATGACTGGGTTTGCCTTGGGCCCCCAAATGACTAGCTACGCCCCTGCTTCTGTACCATTTCCAAGCAGTTCCATTGATTATGCATGTGAGACATTTCGGGGCTGCAGCATGTGGCCAGTGAATGTGCAGACACTAGTCAATTCAATTCAATTCAATTTTATTTATATAGCGTCTGTTACAATGACAATGGTCTCTAGGCGCTTTACAGAAACCCAGAGCATGACCCCCGAGCAAATATCATTAACTGAAATTATAATATTAAATCCAATCAATGATAATGGCAGGTAAAAAACTCCCACAGAGGGAAAAAAAAACCTTTATACCAAACAGAGGAAAGAAAAAACTCCACTTGACACTTGCCTCCAATGACAGCTCTGAGGTCTAAAACATCTTGTTGCTGCCACCATGTGTTAAAATAAGTGTTTGCAACATTAAATACATCGATTAAATAGATTACCATGAGATTGTGCGGATGAAAGTGTGGACATGTTTTTCCGGTGTGTGTCAGAACGTGACTGCTGTGAAATCTGTGAAAGGGGGATCACATTTTATTTGCTGCTGTTCAGCTTCAAACGAAACTAATAAATACCACAAGAAGGTGGTTTTTCTTATTAGGATAAAAAAGCTTCCACAGTAAACAAATTGCTTTTTTTTTTTTTGCTGATCTCAATTCTGGGACATATATAAATATACTGGATTTATTAGAATTCCTATATCTACTTAAAGAAGTACACTGCTGGACAGTGAAGAAGAGGAATGGCCAAGCTTGAAAGGTTGCATTTATAAATAGTCAGCCATAAAAAGTAACAAGTATGTCTTTAAATGTTGCAAGAGATATTTCTCAAATATCCCTTTCACAAAGACATTTCTGAAATTCTACCAGAGGAAGCATCATAATTACATTTGGCTTTTGGGAAGACTTGATCACTAAACTGTTTGGCTGCATCATCACGTCAATGTTTCACTCTTTTGCAATACTGTTTAGGTTAATTGATAATTCTAAATCTCACTGAGGCTACATGTACATTAACTATAATCTAATTTAATTTATAGTTGTGATTATAAGAATAAGAAGAGTAATTATACAACTCCAATTCCAAAAACAGTTGGGATGTTATGTAAAATGTAAATAAAAACAGAATGCACTGACTTGTAAAACCCATGAAGACATATTTTATTCTCAAGGGTTACAGGGATCTGTCTGAGGCACTTGTCCAAATTAGGAGAAAACAGAAAGCCATATGCAGTTTGATGGTGTTTATCGTCAGGCATTTACAGGCGTGCGTTCAAACTGGACTTGGTGATTTAATGTTAAATAGCGGTAAAGTGTTGTCCAGTAGAGAATCATGTCTGCTTTTAATACAGCGCCACCTGTGGGTCCGCAGACCACACACATCCAGTTTTGACCTTTGACATTGTTCCATTGCACATCGACACTCCTCCCGATTCTCTGAATCTTTTGATATTGTGTACTGTGAAATTTTACATTGTGGAATATTTTCTGAAATTGGCCGCGGTTACATGATGTTTTTTAATTCGGTATTAATAATTCTGAATTAAATAATTCCGAATTAAACTATTTTCCTTCGAGTTTACATGGAAATAGTAATTCCGAATTGAGGTTTACGTGGAAAACACGTTTGTTCGGCTTTATCCAATTCTGCTTAAGGTCTGGGGGTTGGGAAGGGTTCTGATTGGATGGGGGGGGGGGGGGGGACGTCTTTACATCTACCGGAAGAAAACAAACTTAGCTAACTCTGTTAGCAACAACATTCCACTTATTTTTGACCTGGGTGGCGTCTCTATCTGTGAAACCTCCTTCATTTAACCTGGCCGCTACAACTTTGAAAAGCTCACAATTTATATGTTTCCTGCCATCTGTTCTTTTAATTATTTCCAGTTCCTCCAAGCTATTTATTAAATAAATCGTCTCTGCTCTTGAACACCGTTTACTGCGTGTTGCCATCTTGAAACTTTGTTTTGAAAACAAGCCCAGCGCGGAATATAAGCGTCATGGCGACAGACGGGCAAGAGAACGAGCATGCGCAGAAAGACGGGAATTAATTTAAAGAGGAATGAGTGTAAACATGACCGCGGAGTTATTTTATTCAGAATTAAAATCAGAATAAACTTCGGAATTAAGTTTAAATCGGAACTGACATTTTCATATGGAATTAGGTGTTTACATGATAACTTTTATTCTGATTTAACTTTAATTCTGAATTACAGAGGAATTAAACTTCCCATGTAAAAGCAATTTTTAGATGCAGTTTCTTGCAGATTGGAGAACCTCTGCTGATCTTAACATCCAAGAGCTTCTGCCTCATCATCATTACTTGTGAAATTCTCCTCAAATTGTTTTTGATTTGTAGTAATTACTTTTCCTATTACCTTTTGTCGTCCTTTTCCAACTTTTTTGAGACGTGTTGCTGGCATCAAAGTGAAAATGAGCTAATATTAGCCATGAGATGGTAAAATGTCTTGATTCCATCGTCTGATAAGCTCTTTATTTTCTGTTTGGAAGAAAATATGGGTTTATGAGATTCTTTTTTTATTTACATTTCACACGGCATCCCAACTTTTTTCAACGATTCATTTTTAGGAACAATTAAATAAATCAGTTTAATAAATGTCTGCATGACAGTGAAAGAAAGCAGCTTTTAGTTGTAAAAGTGCCTTCAGTGTTTCCTGGAATAGAAAGGCACAGTACAAGTATATTGCTGTTGTAAATACTTTTAGAAAACATATCACTTTCTGTGGTTTTTTTAAGTGCTGTATTTGTTTGTTTCACTGCTGCCAGGCCCAGATGAAGGACTACCAGAGGGAGCTCGAGGATGCTCGTACTGCGCGGGAGGAGGTGCTAACATCCGCCAAGGAGAGCGAAAAGAAGGCGAAGAGCCTGGAAGCTGAGCTCATCCAGCTGCAGGAGGTAACTGTAGATCCAGAACAAGGCAGCAACTTCTCCTACAAGCAAAAGCTTTAGAAAGGTTGATGAACTAGAATCCATTTCCAGGATCTGGCTGCAGCAGAAAGAGCAAGGAAGCAGGCAGAAGCTGAGAGAGACGAACTTTCCGACGAGCTGGCGAGCAACTCCTCTGGGAAGTGGGTGGAAGCTTCACGCTCTAATCTGTTGGTGAAGTTAGCAGAGAAAACAAGCGATAACATTTTACCGCTGTAAATGCTCAGGTCAGCTCTGGCAGACGAGAAACGTCGGCTTGAAGCTAAGATCGCCCAGCTGGAAGAGGATCTGGAGGAGGAGCAGAGCAACATGGAGATCATCAACGACAGACTGAGGAAGAGTACGCAGCAGGTGGATCAGCTGAACAACGAGCTTCAGACGGAGCGCAGCACCTCCCAGAAGAACGAGAGCGCCCGGCAGCAGATGGAGCGCCAGAACAAAGAGCTGAAGGCTAAACTCCAGGACATGGAGAACCAGGTCAAGTCCAAGTTCAAATCCTCCATCTCTGCTTTGGAGGCCAAGGTGGCGCAGCTGGAGGAGCAGCTGGAGCAGGAGAACAGGTTTGGTAACGCATATCAGATTTAAAAATATATATATATATACAGGGCTTGACGCTAACTTTTTGGCTCACCAGCCACTGTGGCTAGTGTTTTTCCTCAGTCATTAGCCATTTAGTCTTTATGCTAGCCACAGTTTTGCTGTCAGTTTTTTTCTTCTTCACAATATTCTTGCATTTACATTTTAAATACAAATAATTGGTACAACTATTGTGATGTGTCATATCAAAGAATAAGTTACCAGCCAAAGTTGCTTGTGAGACAGAAATTGTTACTAGCCACAGCCAAATTTTACCAGCATTTGGCCGGTTGGCCGGTGTCAGTGTCAAGCCCTGTATATATATATATAAAATTACAGTATAACCACTGTTAGTTCATTTCAGGACTTGAGAGCCAACTTGACCAATTTTGTTTCAGAGATAAGCAGGCAACTGCGAAGGGTTTGCGCCAGAAAGACAAGAAGCTCAAAGACCTGATGATGCAGGTGGAAGATGAAAGAAAACAGGCAGAACAGTACAAAGAGCAGGTAAAAAAAAACATTTTATCAATTCATACCAAATTACACATATAAGCAGGAAAACACACGCATTTTTAAATCATATTTAAGGGAGAGATGAGATCAATAATAAAAGTAATAAAAATAATAAAACAGACGTGTTAACATGTCTGTTAACATTTCAGGCGGTGAAGGCGAGTTCTCGCATGAAGCAGCTGAAGCGACAGCTTGAAGAGTCAGAGGAGGAGTCTCAACGCGCTACGGCCGCCCGCAGGAAGCTGCAGCGCGAGCTGGACGAGGCTACCGAGGCCAATGACGCTATGAGTCGGGAGGTCAACTCTCTGAAAAGTAAACTCAGGTAAGTCTGTGTGTTTTTACATCTGTTCTTTTTTTTTTTTTTTTTTTTGTCAAATTTTTTTAATCGTTTATTTTTTATGCTAAATCTATGGAGCCCCGTTTGGGTCATAATTCAATGAATAAATGAGTCTATTATTATGAAATACAGGCGTTTATTATTATGAAATACATATCCATTATAATGAAATATATTCCATTATTATGAAAAAATGTAAATATTATTAAATATATTTTTATTATTATTTAATCTTAGTTTAATGCATAATAGTTTATTTCAGAATGGCTTTTTTTTTAATTTAAGAATGAGTTTTTACATAATGGCTTCGTTTTTCATAAGAATGAGCTTTTACATAATAATGACATTTTGCCAGTGGGCGGGGCCAGTGGTTGACCTGCACGCTCATTGGCTGATCCTTCTCCATTCTACGCTCTGACATCGACTAGTTTTGGCCGTGAGGTCCCGTTAGCAGCGGGTCGTGGCGTCATCAAGGTGCGCTCCTAGTCCGATTGTAGCTATGGCAGCTTGGACTGAGCTACGGGAAACCTTGAACAGGTTAGCAGACAATATCGAAAATGATCATTTATCAGGCGATACTATTTTGACCGGATTTGACGATTCACTGTTCTGTTGCTTATGCCTGAATGAAAGAGCAGCCAATCACATAAATGGCTCCACCCTCTCTGCTGTGATTGACACACAAATCATTTTTATGAAAAACAAAGCCATTATTATGTAAAAGATCATTCTTATGAAAAACGAAACCATTATCATAATAATGGGAAATATTTCATAATAATAAACACCTGTATTTCATAATAATAGACTCATTTATTCATTGAATTATGACCCAAACGGGGCTCCATATAAATCAGACACAGATTCAATAGTAGGAAATACATGCCAATGTCAAGTTTAGACATTTTTCAGCAACTCAAAATTGTCCTCAAGACTATTTTCCACATTTACTAGTCATCTTATGAGAGGTAAAGCTAACATTAAGTGTCAGTATTTCTTGAATTAAAATAATGAACTGAACAGGGACTATTTCCAACCATTAGCAGTTAACTAATTTTGTAAACATAGAGCAGAAAGATGTGAAACACTTACCAAACAAAAGCAAAACAATCATGTCCATCTCTATTACAGAGGCAACCCTGAACCTAAGGAGTAACACAGTAGGTATCTCTGCCCCTAAATGTAACCCCGCCCCTATTTCTCATCCACTTACAATGACTTTTCATTCTCAACGCACTCTCTTAAAGGTGGGGTAGGTGTTCTTTGAAAAAACGGTTCCAGCAATCCAACTCAAGTGAGATTTTGAAAATATACACTCCCTCCCTCCTCCCAAAGGCTCCGCCTCCTCCTCTTCAGCTCACCCCTCGAAACCACGCCTTCACACGATTCATGACTACATGAACCACAGGGAGGGGTGGGGGGGGGAGTGCATTGATATTTGATGGACGTATTAGGCAGCCAATGAAAGTAATGATGATCAGTACATTGATTGGTCAGTTTTTCTCCAATTATACCATCTAGACCAGACCAAAACGTTTCGTTTTTTTTTGTTTTTTTTTTTTTTTCATTTTATTTCAGTGGGTGCAATGGGAATGTGAAAAGGTTTTCAGGCAATATTGTAAAAAGTGCTGCAAAAAAAAGAACACCTACCCCACCTTTAATGCTCGCTTTCACTGAGCCTGACTGAGATATGGCTCATCAGCGACTGGTGGTGAAATAGAAAAACACAGAGTTATAGGTCAGGTTATTACATTATTCCACTTTACTGACAGCCATGTTTTTCTTAGTGCTTGGTTTAAGTGTCATAAACCAAACTCATTTTAAAAATGAGTTTGAGAGCGCAGCATCCGATTGGTTTCCAAAGACACCTTGGCAAGAAATGACCGTTTACATCCTCTCACAGAGAAAATGTTTTTGTGTCACATGTACATCTCTCTGGCGTTTAGGCGTGGAAATGAGCCCTCCTTTGGCAGCACACCTCGACGTATGGGTGGAGGGCGAAGGGTGGTTGAAGACGCCTCGGAGGAAGAAGCTGACTTCCAAGACGACTTTAATGGAATGAAGTCCTCCGAGTAAGGAAAGATCATATAAAAAAAAAAATAAAAAAAACCCCACTTATCAGAATTAGTGTTCAGGACAAGATCTGAGATTTAAATAACTTCAAAAGTCTTGTTTTCCATTTAACTTCAAATTATATATTTCTTGTCATTTCCAGTAGCATACTGATCTTTTTTTTGACGCACATGTACTTGACACAGAACAACCAGAAGGACTGGATATCCACTAGACAAGTCACTGTGGAGGCTCTGGTTCCTTTTCATTTTTACGCAACACTGTTTAGCATTGCACTGAATGACTCTTTCTAAAGCAACGTTTTGTACACAAATATAGGTTCCTCTAATTACTACCCACTTTAAACTTAAAGTAAATCTACAGATGTGTATATACTATCAGCGACTGATGCCTGCGGCTGCCGTTCCCATTTCTGAGCAGCACTGAAGTGAGTTCAGGTTGGATGTGTAGCTATCTTCAAATATTAGCCTTAGAAAAACTCTTGAGTCACCGTTTTACATCATTTGCACCTTTCCTGTGCACTCCAGCTAAAACGTAGCGTCCCAGATGTCGATGTTGACACAAATCTGTTGTTCAGATATCCTGTACCAACTCCATCTCATTTAATAAAGTCATATATAATGAATGTTTACATGACACCCTCTGTAGCTATTGATTTTTAAACCACCAGCACAATAAATATCTTTAAAATGTTCTTGACTTTGTTAATTTTATTTTTTTGTTTTTATCTTGTTTCAGTCACATTTAACTGATTCCAAGATCATTTAAGATCAACAGGAAACTTCAGGATAAAAGATGGGTCTAGTACCTCATGCGCATTGAGAAGCAGTTGCACGTAAACGTCCAGAACACAGTCATCAAGAATAAATTGGCTCGTTAACACAATGAAGGCTCAACAACAAATGTGAACAGTATCTCCTGTTGTCATGTCACAAGTTAATCATTACACTCACGATATAGTGTGTTTAACCGACAACAAATATGTAGCATTATCAATTCCCAAATAAGTTGCTGTATGGCAGTAATACAACACAGTAGATTGACCAGAAGCAAGCTTTACCAGATTCACAACACCCCCCCGCCCCCGCTCTCATAAAGGCAGGAAAATAGCATGGGCTCTACCTACCTGCAGATATGTACAGTTAAGCCCGAAATTATTCATACCCCATGCAAAAATTGCTAATTTCATATTTTTGTCTATGAAAAGAAGGACTGAGAAAAGTTTGGTTTCAAGCAATTTTAGTTATGGCAGATTACAAACCAATACACCAAATTTGGTTTCTTTGCTGTTGACTTAAATATTACCTAATCAACATTGTAGCTTTTATGCAGGTCCATAATTATTCATACCCCTGCATGATCATAGAATGATCCTGAGTTTAGGCTATTTTCAGGTGTCAAAACTAGGGGTCATCATTATGAATGTCACACCCATAACCCACTAACCTTTTGCAGACCCCTTTGTACATAAATACAGCGACTCTGTGGATTCATTCTCACTTCATGGTCAACAGTCAAACCATTGACATGGCGAAGAAGAAGGAACTGAGTGGAGACCTGCGGTTGCGAATTGTGAATGCACACAAGGATGGTAAAGGCTATAAATCTATAGCAAAGCAATTTCAAGTGCCAGTGGCTACAGTACAGAGCATTATCACCAAGTTCAAGAAGTTCCACACTGTAGAGAATCTCAAGGGGCGTGGCCGGAAACCAAAGATGACACCAAGATTGTCCAGGAAAGTCGTAAGAGAGGTCAGCAACAATCCTAGGATCACCACCAAAGCTATCCTGAAAAAATTTAAGCGACTCTGGAACCAAAATATCAAGGCAGACACTCCAGCGCACATTGCACAAGGAGGGCCTCCGTGGATGCCGACCAAGGAAGACTCCACTCCTCCAGCCTAGACATGTAAAAGCCAGACTAGCCTTTGCAAAAGCACATCTCGACAATGATTCAAGCTTTTGGTCGTCGATGCTCTGGTCTGATGAGACAAAAATGGAGCTTTTTGGCCACAGGGATGTGGCCTTCGTTTGGAGAAGAAAAGGTGAAGCGTTCCAACCAAAGAATACAGTCCCGACAGTCAAGCATGGTGGTGGAAGCATTATGCTTTGGGGATGTTTCTCCGCCAGTGGGCCCTGGCAATCTCATCAAAGTGAATGGCATCATGAAAAAGGAACAGTACATCGAGATATTGGAGGAAAACATCAAGCAGTCTGCAGAAAAACTTGATCTGGGGCAGCAGTGGATCTTTCAGCAGGACAATGATCCTAAACACACAGCGAAAGTAGTCAAAAAATGGTTCAAGGACAATAATGTGAATGTTTTGGAGTGGCCAAGCCAGAGCCCAGACCTGAACCCGATTGAAAATCTGTGGAGGAGCTCAAGACACGAGTTCAGCAAGAAGACCTTCTATCTCAAGGAGTTGGAGACCTTCTCAAAGAGGAATGGGCAAAAATCCCTGCTGAAGTCTGCAGAAACCTGATCAGCAACTACCGAAATCGTTTGCAAGCTGTCATTGCAAATAAAGGCAATGCCATTGATTATTAATCATGGGGTATGAATGATTATGGACATGCATAAAAACGCAAAATTTTGATTATGTATCCTTTGTGTCAACAGCAAAGACATCAAATTTGGTGTACTGGCTTGTAATCTGCCATAAATAAAATGGATTGAAACCAAAATCTTCTCAGTCCTTCCTTTCATTAACAGAAATATGAAATTAGAAACTTTTGCATAGGGTATGAATAATTTCGGGCTTAACTGTACCACGTACTGTGCTTATATTTAACCTTTTAAAAATCTATTATTGCTTAGCACAATTTCCTTTTACAGCCACTATTTAACCCTTAATGGCAGGACTTTGCACATAATTATTACAACTTCTTTTTTTTTTTGGCACTAGTGGCCTTTAATCACAGGGAAGGGGGCAGAGACATGCAGTAAAGGGTCATACAGGGTGGAGCCTGCGACCACTGTGTTGAGGACTAGCGCCTCTGTACGTGGGCCGCCTGCCCTAAACACAGCGCCATCGGACGGCCCATTATCACTACTTCTGACTGTATACTACACTCATATGCTCCAAACAAATAGGTACATTGAAAAAAAAAAAAAAAAAAGTTCATAACACTATATTACACTGCCTGGCCAAAAAAAGAAAGTCATCACAAAAAAAAAGGTCACTCTAAACTCAGAACACTGCCCCCACAGGCTGGTACAGTAGGCACTAGGCATGATGGGAGCATCTCTTCTGACCCTGATGCTCCCATCACTCTGGAACAGGATCAATCTGGACTCATCAGACCACATGACCTTCTTCCATTGATCCAGAGTCCAATCTTTATGCTCCCTAGCTAATTGAAGCCTTTTTTTCCAGTTAGCCTCACTGATTAGTGGTTTTCTTAAGGCTACACAGCTGTTCAGTCCCAATCCCTGGAGTTCCCTTTGCATTGTGGGTGTGGAAATGCTCTTACTTTCACTATTAAACAGCCCTGAGTTCTTCTGTTGTTTTTCTTTGATTTGATCTCACCAAACGTTTAAGTGATCACGATCACTGAGGATTTATTTCTGGCCACATTTCCTCCTTGAAGACGATGGGTCCCCACTATCCTTCCAGTTTTTAATAATGCGTTGGACAGTTCTGAACCCAATTTTAGTAGTTTCTGCAATCTCAATGTTTTCTCTGCTTCATGCATGCCAATGATTTGACCCTTCTCAAACAGACTAAAATCTTCTCTTTAACATGGTTGTTTAGGAAATTAGAAGCAACCCATTGCACCAGTTGGGGTTAAATAGCTTGTTGCCAGCTGAAATAAATCCCACATGGAGTAATTATCCAATAGGAGGCTTGTACCTATTTGCTTAATTAAATCCAGGTGGTGACTTTTTTTTTTTTTTTTGGCTGGGCAATGTATAAATCTGCAACATGACTCATCTTATTTCTGAGACAGAATTCAAAAAATCTATTTTTTCACATGAATAATCCTTGCATAGAAGTGAATCTATGTCTGTGCAATGGCAGGAAGAAGGTAACAGAAACATCTAAATGTTAAATTCTCAGCAGGAGTGGGTGTGAGCATGCTTTTCCTACATTTTGGACATGGACCTGTATGCACTGGCAACCTCTCCGAGGTGTACCCCACTTCTACACCAATGAAGCAGGGACAAACTCCAGACCCTTTGCAGCAATGTGACAGGCTACAAGGAAAAACAGCTCAATTCATTCCTTATATTGTGGTTTCAGAAGAGGGCAGAAGGGCTGAGAAGATGGTGGTTTGCCCTTTTTACCCTCTCATAGAAGAATCTTGACCCCTCCCTGTGGAGAATGAGGACTCTGGGAAACCCCTCTTGGGGGTGCAGGCCCAAACTCTAGCCGCTTCACCAAGCTAAAAGACAAGAAATGGCAGATACACTTATGACCCCATATTAAAAGGAAATAGTAATACTCAAAGAATTACAAAACCTGGAGATAATCCAGCAGTTACACTGTTATTCTCCTTCACCTGTCGTACTGAGGAGGAGGGCTTAAGCTTCGAGGCTGGACATCAAGCCCTGCCTCCAAACCTGAAGGACTACCATGGCTGGCCGGAAGTGCTGCTCTGCTGACAGATGGGTCGTACACAAAGTCTCGACAGGATGCCAACTTTGATTCCAAATTCTGATGGAAAAATAAAATAAAATTCTGCTCAAACACGCAAAACTGACGCAAAGAAATGATTCACTAAGTTATCAAATACCTTACCCCGACTTTTCTCAGTAGCTCCCCCACAATGTTGAGAGCAGATATTCTGGCAGATGTGGTGAGGGGAGTTCCTGTAAGACCATCACCTAAAACAAAATACAAAAGAGCAGGTAACTGCACATGAAGTTAAATTCATTCCTAATCAGCATAGTTATTAATGTGTACTACCTCGTCGAATGCTGGAGACAGGGGGTGTTATGTATGAGGTGATGGGTTTAGAGGGTGTGACAGGGATAGGTGGGTTTATCGGGGAGGCACGTGGCAGCTCTGGGCGATCTGCATCCTTGCTCATGCTGCTGGATGGTCGTCTCTCCTTTTGTCTGACAGCCAACTCCTGGCGAAGGTCTGCCAATAAATAAACAAATAGATATGATCTCCACTGAAAATTGCATGTTTAAATAACAGAAGGATCCTGTCTCACAGAAGCAATGCAGATACACTTGTGACGCTGACGGTTGCTCCTAATGTACTTTTACCATACCCATATGTAGGAATTCACGTCTGATTCCTCGTTTTGATTAATTTAATCCACTCATGAGCAACACCCTGTCCTGCCTCAGACTGCCTGCATGTAACCTTTTGACACTTTAGCAGGCCTGAAACCCCCATATGAACCAGGGGGGGGGATAGAATGGAATAAAACCTTTTTAAACCATCTCTTCTCAACTGAGGTAGAGTAAAGGTGTCAAGTCAGCAGTGCACCAAACTAATAAAGTCTTCTCTAAAAAAGTCATGGTTCAGTTGTAAATGTCACAGACAGAGTCTCAGATTTCCATCTCACAGGCCCGGCAGCTTCCTAGGAACCACCGCAATTTAGTGGTTCCTAGGAACCACTAAATTGCGCTCTGGAATGCCACTCCAGACAGCACTTCCCAGTGCTCCCACTCCCTGATGGCTGCTCTCTGGGAAGCAATAAACAAAAGAAAAAAAAAACTTGCATTCCAAACCAGTTGTCTCAGCAACGACTCAAGATAGGAGCGGGAACTCCCCCATGTGGCCCAGAAGAGTACCAGCGGACAATGGCGGCTCTGAATGGTGGCAAACGAAGAAATTTTTCTGACATAACCATATGTATGTGAACATTTTTTTTGTGATGTTTTGTCTTACCAGGTTTAACACATTCGGATATTAACTTTCACTGTCTAGATGCTGTTAAAAGTGAGGAAATTAAGAGACTGGCGTAATGTCATAGTCACAGAGGAATTTCTCCCTGGTAAGCCCGCACTGGGTGAAGAGAATTATTCGTAAATATACATAGGGATCGTTTAATATTCAGTGATATATAAGGAAGAAATCTCCTTTGTTCTCGCTCTTCTCTTCAGCTACTAGACACGCTTGCCTCCGTTGTTGCTTTGTTTTTTTCCTCTTTCTTAATTTGATTTTAGTTGCCCCTTGGCCAGAACTTTGCGTGTTTTTCCCGTTCTCATTTTTAACAGACGTTCTGCAGTCTCGCCGTATTGTTCTCTTGACAGAAGGTTGATATCAATTTGGAGAAGTTGCATGCTCTGCTCAGGGAGAAGTGACCCCAAAAATTTCAGATTTTCCCATCGAAGAAGTACTAGTGAATTCACTCACATGACAATGACAAATAAAATCTCCTTGATCCTCCTTTAACCATTTTTTGAGAAAACTAAACATGAATTAACGCTGCAAGCAGCGTTTATCGGGCCCTCGCACCCATTGCCACCGCCCCCCCAGCTGTTTACCACCTTCCCAAGCCAGTCGGGAATAAAGACAATACAGTGAAAATTCCATTTGGTTATAAAATGGAAAGGTTGCTGCCCAGTTTGAATCCAGAAGTATGAAAAAAAAAAACAAAAACTGTTTTTTTATCTCAAGGCAGCTGGGACCACAGTCACCAAGAAAACTATTGGTAATACCCTGAGACGCAATGGTTTAAAATCCTGCAGTGGTCCAAGGTCCCTCTGCTCCAGAAGGCTCACGTCCAGGCCCGACTCAGGTTTGACTACGAACATATTAATGACTCAGAAAGAGACTGGGAGAAGGTGCTGTGGTCAGATGAGACTAAAACTGAGCTCTTTGGCTTCAACTCAACTCGACGTGTTTGGAGGAAGAGAAATGCTGAATATGACCCCAAAAACACCATCCCTACTGTCAAGCATGGCGGTGGAAGCCTCATGCTTTGGGGGTGTTTCTCTTCTAAGGGGACAGGTCGACTTCACCGCATCGATGGGAAGATGAACGGGGCCATGTACCGCAGAATCTTGGGTGACAACCTCCTTGCCTCCACAAGGACATTGTAAATGGGTGGTGGACGGGTCTTCCAGCATGACAACGACCCAAAACATACAGCCAAGGAACCAAAGGAGTGGCTCCATAAGAAGCACATCAAGGTCATGGAATGGCCTAGCCAGTCTCCTGACCTTAATCCTGTTAAACATCTATGGAGAGAGCTGAAGCTGAGAGTTTCCAAGCGCAAGCCTCAAAACCTTCAGGATTTGGAGATGATCTGCAGAGAGGAGTGGACCAAAATTACTCCTGATGTGTGCAAACCTAGTAAGCAACTTAGGGCTGCACGATATATCGAGTTTATATCTTATATCGAGTTTTTAGTGCAGCACGATAAAGGATGAAACAATATCGATATAAACGATGTACGTGTGTCATTTTTCCCGCCGTCATCCCTTCCGGAGTTGAACCCGCCCCTTCCTCATTTCACCAGCATCACTTACAACAATGGCATCTGACTCAGGAGAAGTTGTTGAAGAGGAGCTAGTTTCCAAAAAAAGGAGCAATGGGTCAGTCGTATGGAGATGGTTTGGATTCCAGGTTTCCGATGTGGAGCAGAAAAATATATTCTGCAGACAATGCAGAAAACCCCGTCCAGTCAAAGGGTTCGAGCACAACCAATTTGTATCACCATTTACAACAACGGCACGCAGTCGAATATGAAGAGTGCATTAAACTATGTGCTGAAAGTCAAAAGGTAAAGTTAGACCAGTCCAACCCGAAAGCAAAACAAGTCACGCTGGAAAACACACTCGCTCGTACTGCCACCTTTGATAAAACGAGTCAGAAGTGGCGCGACATCACGGAAGCTATAGCTTACCACATCGCTAAAGACATGGCTCCCATCGCTATAGTGGAACAGGCTGGTTTTATTCAGATGATTAAAGTAGTTGAACCCAGATACCAGCTTCCTGGACGAAATCATTTCGCTGATGAAGTTCTATCAAAAATGTACAACGAAAGTACGAGCCAGCATGGACGCCCGCCTCGCCAAAGTTTTGCATTTTGCTTTGACATCTGACATGTGATCCAGCCGGACCTGTGAACCATACATGTGTGTAACAATTCATTACATGGATGAGTGAATATAAAATCTGCATGTCTTCAGACGAGCTACTTTCCCCAAGACCACACCGGGGAACATGTAGCAGAAGCTCTGCGGGACGTGCTCTCAAGCTGGAAGCTCAACCCAGACAAGCTAGTAGCCGTAACCACTGACAACGGGACTAATGTTGTCAAAGCACTGCAACTCAACGAGTTGCTCAGGATGCAATGTTTTGGTCACAGACTTGCTGCCATAGAAGTCTGAGACTGTTCATTTATTTCTTACTATGACAGCTGCCAAAATCAGCGGGGGATCAAATACTTATTTACTCAACTGTACATCAAGATGATGTCACAGAGCACAAGTTGATTTTTTTTTTTTTTTAAACTGAACAGTGCAGGGGCAGAACATGTTCTTGCACCTCCCATCACACAGAAATAAATGGGCTCCAGAGTGGAATGCAGTGCAATCTCTGTTCTATCTGAAAGGCCCTTTTTTTTTGTGCATTCTCTTTCAACTCCAAGTCATCAGCGCATGGTACTGCCAATTCAACATCAGTGCATTATCAATTACAGAACTGCAGGTGAAGACCAGCCATTGCCAATCAATATTTAACCCCGTCACACCTAATGACAAACAGCTGGCTCACTATGTTAAAACAGTGATTTTAGATTTTTATATTATATATATTTTAAACTAATGACAATTTTCAAACTATATATTACTATGCCTATCCTGGTGGTCAGGTAAAACTAATTTAAAATTGTCAAAAATGTATTCTTGGTGTTCAGTTAAGGACCAAAGAGGTTGGGGTGGTTGAAAATGTTAGTTGAGAGTGTTTTTTGTGAGGATACCTCTGGCTTCATCCTTCAGTCTCTGAACAGACTCCAGCAGGTTCTCTTTTTCATCCAGCTCACTCTCCAGGAAGGCATTTCTCTCTATGACCTGGTTCATCCGCTGCTCAAAGTCCTCCAGAGACATGATGGTAGCCCTGGAACAGAGGATGAGCCCATATGGGTCAACTTGCCTGGATTTATTACACAGTTTTTATTAGCAAGATTAATCTTAACATGCAAAATTGTGAGTCTAACCCACAGGTATCGAACTGATCCGTGAAAGGCCACACGGCTGCACATATATACAGTCATGGAAAAAATTATTAGACCACCTTGTTTTCTTCAGTTTCTTGTTCATTTTAATGCCTGGTACAACTAAAGGTACATTTGTTTGGACAAACATAATTATAACCACAATGATTGCTCATAAGAGTTTTATTTAAGAGCTGATATCTTACCATTTTCCATGGTTTTCTTGATTATAACCTAAATCACTTAAGTTTTTACATCAATAGCTATGGCGTTGTACTGCCAAAAACACTGCTTTTATGCATTCAGTGTTTTCTTTTCTGTCTGTTTTAGTCACATGATGACGTTTAGTGGTACCAGGTATTAAAATGAACAAGAAAGTGAAGAAAAAATAGGTGGTCTAATAATTTTTTCCATGACTGTATATGGGTATATTATTATTATTATATATATGCACACAGTCTTATGGATTATCTTGATTTTGTCAAAGTCTTGGGGGCACTATTAGAAAATATGGTATTAACGATATTACCATACCATTAATATGACATGGTAAAACATCTGAGAAAGTTTTCAAATAGACTCCATTTGAACAGTACTTCAGCAGTAACTGCTATTTCACAAGAACTACAAGTACAGACAAATACACATATTGAAATGTGGCTTATGTCTTCTATCAATAACAAAAGCTTGCTACAGTGGACATCACAGAGCCTTAAGCCTGACCCGAACCCTCCACCATAAGCTACACCGTGCCAACATGCAACTCTCTCCAAATGATGCTAAACCTTGTTTCGACGCAGACTTGCAACAAATTTAATTTATGTATTTGACAGAGACAGTGCACAATATGTACAAATGCAGTAGAGTTAGCTAATTTGGCACCTGTAGTCCCTGAATGTGACTGGTCTGCTTGGACGTATGATGTCTCTTCTTTGCATTTCCTGATACTACTACTTCCATGTCATTTTTCAAGTCAGGTAAAAAGATTGCCGCAATGTCAATAACAACTGCTGATGCTTAACAGCTCCAACTCACATGAGATGTGTTTTATTTACTCCACTGTTATCTCTGAGCTACATGCAGCAAGTAAAAACAAATGGAAGCTACAGTGCTGCAGAAAAGAATCCGTATTGCCACCTAGCCTTTGGCGCTATAACTGCAGACCAACGCAAATGACGATGGACAAGAATAAACAGCAACAATGACGTACATCCTCTGGGTGGGATATGAACATAATTGCTATGTAGAAGTATAAATCAGGGCTTAAGGAATGTAATGGACAACAAGCACGAGTAATCTTGGACAGCATTGCAAAACCAGCTTAACCTATATGTCGATATGGGGGTCAAGTGAGCAAAAAAGTACAAGTTCCTTTGTATACCTTTAATATAGAGTAAATAATTGAAGACAATTCAGTACAAACAGAAATATGTTACTTAGGCTTTTACAATGAACTGAATCCATGTTTGGACACTTGAGGGGGAAAAAAATGAAATAAATCATGAATCCTTAAGTTTATTTTGTAAAACAATGATATAAGAGTAATTACTGACCTCTTTGTCCTCTCGAGGTCATCATTGGACTGTTCTAACCCTCTGATATACTTCTGCAGGTGATCTTTAACTGCTCTAGTCTCTGCCAGATTATCCTCCAACGTTGAGATGTGTCTCAAAGCATCAGAGTGCCGGGCCTCAAATTTCTCCTGCAAACAGCACACAGACAAATCAACTGACTTTAAGGTCTTGGCAGGGCAAATGATACATCTTTTCACATTTTAATTTGGGGAAGAGTGTTTGTTAACTGAGACATTTTGAAATTAACTAAAACAAAATACCTTTCTTCCTTTCTTTTTTTGATCTTTAATAAACCTTTTTTTTTTTTTTTTTTTTTTTTAGCACAATCCAAATAGCAATCAGCTCTTAGACAGCTTTTTCTGGGAAAATTGGAAGTTATACACTGAAACTTATGGAGCCCCGTTTGGGTCATAATTCAATGAATAAATGAGTCTATTATTATGAAATCAGGCGTTTATTATTATGAAATATTTCCTATTATTATGATAATGGTTTCGTTTTTCATAAGAATGATTTGTGTGTCAATCACAGCAGAGAGGGCGGAGCCATTTATGTGATTGGCTGCTCTTTCATTCAGGCATAAGCAACAGAACAGTGAATATCGATAGTGGGCGAGAGGTGCAATTTCGAAAACCGCATCAAATCCGGTCAAAATAGTATCGCCTGATAAATTATCATTTTCGATATTGTCTGCTAACCTGTTCAAGGTTTCCCGTAGCTCAGTCCAAGCTGCCATAGCTACAATCGGACTAGCAGCGCACCTTGATGACGCCACGGCCCGCTGCTAACGGGACCTCACGGCCAAAAACTAGTCGATGTCAGAGCGTAGAATGGAGAAGGATCAGCCAATGAGCGTGCAGGTCAACCACTGGCCCCGCCCACTGGCAAAATGTCATTATTATGTAAAAGCTCATTCTTATGAAAAACGAAGCCATTATGTAAAAACTCATTTTAAGATTAAAAAAAAAAAAGCCATTCTGAAATAAACTATTATGCATTAAACTAAGATTAAATAATTAAAAAAAATTTCATAATAATTACATTTTTTTCATAATAATTGGAAATATTTCATAATAATAAACATGTATTTCATAATAATGGGAAACATTTCATAATAATGGATATGTATTTCATAATAATAAATGCCTGTATTTCATAATAATAGACTCATTTATTCATTGAATTATGACTCAAATGGGGCTCCATAGAAACTGATTTTGCAAACTTTGTCTGTGTAAACGAGTGTAGAGTTAACATCTTTCATGCTTGTCCAGCTCGACAGCGACCAACAGCTTTGGATGAAGCAACGTGCCTAACCTTTATACTTTCCAGTTCCATCCGAAGACGACTGTTGTCTAGAAGAAGTTCCTTGTTTCGACTTTCACACTGCTTCAGCTCAGTTTCCAGTTCTGCTTCATATTCTCGACTCATCTGTTGGAATTCCTGCAGTTCCTCTTGAGCTTCCTCAGCCCTAAAGACAAAACTATGATTAACTCCACCAAAGTCTTTCAAAAATATGAATATGTTGTATAACATAAGTATGGCAAGTGACAAATTTTATCTATTTCAAAGATATGTGGTTGACAACTTGTATGTCTTCTCCAGTTACCTTTGCTGGTGTTTCTGTGCCTGTTCTTTCCAGAACCCCAGCTCTTCCTCCAGGGATACAAATGAATGGACCGTGGGCTCTCCCATGTCTGCTACACTAAATAAAGATCATGAACATTAAACTGCAGGTTTTAATTATGTGACGTCAGGGTTCATTCTCAGGATTCTGTCCTCACAACCGTTAGCAAATGCTAAGCAGGTTAGCCGAAAGAAGTTAACCTCGCTATACATTTTGGCACAAAGAGAAAAAAACAGAAAACAAACATGTTTCACAGGCTTATTAAGCAACTTAGATGTAAAGACGTTTGAAGAAAGAGTAGCCTGCGACACTAAGGTACACATTTGCGTTGGTTTAGCGTTCAGCTAACTGAAGCTAATGTAAATAATTCATTTAATAGATCAGAGTGCACGTTCACAAATCGTTAGCCAGAGCCAAACAAAAGACTCACCTGCATTCAATGAAACAAACGCTACATACGACAGTCGAATAATTTATTTCGACGTAAACCTAACTTTTAATGCATCCACTTAATGTTACTTTAGCAAGGCACTGGGCTCTCCAACCAAATACTAACGAACGTTCGCTTCTCGTCAGCCATTGGACATTATGGATGACGTTCTACAAACATTAACCAATCAGATAACGAGTCGGCAGCCACGGAAGGCGGAGCTTCCACACAGCGGTTTTAACTTGTACAATGTGAAAATATCATTACGATTATTATGATGACTTCATTTCATTTTATTGATTCATTCCAGACATGTCAGCACAATCATCTAAAGCATGACAGTTTTCACCTGCTTTTTTATTTCTGAAGGTTACAGTAAATGCTGTCGTAAAAGTTGTCAAAACATTAAGACTTCTGTGAAGTAATAATGTATAGTTATTTTGATATAGGGATACTACCCAGCTAGCATATCTAGCCCAGCAAAAAAAAAAAAAAAAAAAAAATGGCCATTTTAACATGTTGTTAAATGAAGGCTAAAATAAAGTAAGGGTAAATTAACGGTAGAAAATGTGCAGACATGATAGGTCTAATTGAGTGATTTATTCTTTAGGGACAAAACCATATCAGGGAAGCTAAGCACAGGGAAGGCTGCTCCAATATATCTCAGTTCTTTTCTGGAGAAAAGCAAAATGTCCCTGAGAGGGTCACTGCAGCTGAGGTGGATTTCACATCATTTGTTGTCGAACACAATGTGCCATTCAATGTCTGCGGGCACACTGGCACGTTGTTCAGGAAGATGTTTCCAGATTCAGATATAGCTAAACATCATGCCTGCTCCTCCACCAAAGCAACAACCATAATGAACACTAGAATCTGAATGTTCAGAGGATATGTACAAACTAATCCGCACAGACAAAAAGGCCATACAGTATTTTGGTTGATGAAAGCAATGACATCATGTGTGAGAAAGAATGTGCTATTTTAGCCAGGTACTACAGTGAAGCACAGGATAAGGTGGCTGTTGGATTTATTGATATGCCAGTATGCAATGATGCTAAAGCTGAAAATATATTCAACTGCATTGCATCATCCATGGATGAGAAGGGAATTGAATGATGCAACTGCATAGGATTCATACAGTGTTGTCTGTCCTAGTCACCTGGTGAACATATGTGCCAAACCCGCTGCTAAAGAGCTCTCAATGTCACCTGAAGAATTGGTAATTGACATATACTACTACTTTGAGAAAGGTTCAAAAAGAAGAGAGGAGCTGAAAGAGTTTCAGGAGTTGTGTAATGTAGCCCAGCAGAGAGTACAGAAGCACTGCCCTACACCATGGCTTTCTTTGGGGAAAAGCCTGGACCATCTGCTAAACCAACGGCCTGCCTTCAGTTCAGATTTTCAATCACACAGTGAAAATCAGAAGTCCCGTGATACTGAGAAGAGGCTGATAGATATGGAGCCCCATTTGAGTCATAATTCAATGAATAAATTAGTCTATTATTATGAAATACAGGCGTTTATTATTATGAAATACGTATCCATTATTATGAAATGTTTCCCATTATTATGAAATACATGTTTATTATTATGAAATATTTCCAATTATTATGAAAAAAATGTAATTATTATGAAAATTTTTTTAATTATTTAATCTTAGTTTAATGCATAATAGTTTATTTCAGAATGGCTTTTTTTTTTAATCTTAAAATGAGTTTTTACATAATGGCTTCGTTTTTCATAAGAATGAGCTTTTACATAATAATGACATTTTGCCAGTGGGCGGGACCAGTGGTTGACCTGCACGCTCATTGGCTGATCCTTCTCCATTCTACGCTCTGACATAGACTAGTTTTGGCCGTGAGGTCCCGTTAGCAGCGGGCCGTGGCGTCATCAAGGTGCGCTCCTAGTCCGATTGTAGCTATGGCAGCTTGGACTGAGCTACGGGAAACCTTGAACAGGTTAGCAGACAATATCGAAAATGATCATTTATCAGGCGATACTATTTTGACCGGATTTGACGAGGTTTTCGAAATTGCACCTCTCGCCCACTATCGATATTCACTGTTCTGTTGCTTATGCCTGAATGAAAGAGCAGCCAATCACATAAATGGCTCCGCCCTCTCTGCTGTGATTGACACACAAATCATTCTTATGAAAAACGAAACCATTATCATAATAATAGGAAATATTTCATAATAATAAACGCCTGATTTCATAATAATAGACTCATTTATTCATTGAATTATGACCCAAACGGGGCTCCATAGAGAGATCCTATCATGAAAATCTAAGCACAAAACAGCAAAACAAGCAAAACAAGCAGCAAGCACATATAATGAGAGCCTGAAAAAGTCCCTGGAAAAATAAAGCATGAAAGGTGTTCAATACAGGGATTGGTTCGATAAACATCTCCCTGAAATGACTTTTTGGAAATTGGGATGTCTGCAATATACATAGACACATGCATATGATGATGATTATCGTTATTATTATTAGTAGTAGTAATATATATATTTTTTAAATACACTGAAAGGCTGATATAGTAAAGTGGAACATTTTGTTGTCAAACACAACGAAAACGCAGTATTTACGACAGTTAGTCCGGCTTTCTGGCAGCCAATGGTTACAAAAATATGCGCGTTTCTAAAGCGACAGAGAATTCAAGATGTGAAAGGGGAGCCGAGCCGAGCCGAGACGAGACAGGCAGGCAGGCAGGTAGGTAGGTATTTAAAAAAACTACAAAACTACCAACTGTTGTGTATTTGTTTTCTATTGCAGTATTATTTCAATCGAAAATCCACTGAACGGCAGCGGGCTCGAGCAGCTGGTTGATGTTATTTAGTTAGCCGAATTAGCAACATACGTTTGTTGAGAGCTAATTGTTATGTAGCAGTTTAGCTAATTAAAGCAATCAGGCAGTTCCAAGATAAACGACTTCAATTGAAATGACCGCGACGTTAGTTTTCACATAGATATCCCGTTTTCGAGGCTTGTTTTGGTTAAACGCAACAGTGGCATCAGCTTCATAAAATGAGTTAAAACCGGTGAAATTTGCGAACGTCGAAATTTCCGTGTTGATTTTGAAGAAGGACATCCCAGTTGGCGTTTTTGTATGTATTTATTTATTTATTGATGTTCGTCGTATTTTAGAATCGTTTTCATTTGTTGTTAAATGAATGACTTGTAGAGCTTTGTCTCTCGTCTGATCTGTTCAGGGAAAGCATGAGAGGGAGGAGAGATGCAGGTGTGGTGAGAGACCCCCGTGGTTTGTATGATGGAAGGAGTTGGAAAAGAAAAAGCCACATACAGCTCTGCACCCCTCCCATGGCTGATTCACCCCAAAACAGAGGCCTCCACCCTGCTATGGAAACTCAAAGATTGCTTCTTCTCAAATGAGCCGGCCTCCCCTCACCAGGCTAATAAAGACGTAGGTGTTCACGTGTGACCCGTCCACCTGTACACAGACTAACCTAATGTTACTGTTGATTTACTATAAACTGCTAGGTGTTTTTATTTTTACTTCTTGCATGTTCTGTTTTAATGCTCGTGTCTTTTAGGTTTACTTTTAGTCTGCAAAGTGCCTTGGGTTTCTGATTTAAAGGTGACAAATGCAGGCATGAAAATCCCTCACCTTTCGGCGAAATTCGCCGTTTTGAAGTCAAAAAGGGTGACCGACGTGAATCGCGTAGATCCGAGGAGTTTTCTTTTTTTTTTTTTTTTTTTTTTGAGGGGGGTGTCGGAGTCGGGAAGTTTTTATTTTAGGGGTGCACGATAACTATCGGGCCGATAACAGGAAATTATGACGTCATCCCGATAGGTCCGATATCACGACGAATAGCCCCGATAACATTATATTTCTGTCAACACAGCAGTGCCTCGCTCCCTCTGAGCCTTGAATGACCGGCAGTGAATGTTATGTTCAAGTGACGTCGGCATAATCAGAAAAACGATTACTCAATAAGGAAAATCAAGAATACCCCCTCATGCTAGAAAACAACTCGTTAACTCGGTCATAATTTTAGTAGTTGCTGACTTTAATTGATATTCGCAGTATTTTCCCACATGTTACACATAAAAAAAGAAAAAATAGAAAAGGCTGAAATAACGACTAGCAAACGAGGGAACGTGGGAATTTACGTTACACCTTGAATGCAGCCTGCATTGTGCTGATCACAACAAACATGGCGGCGTGGAACTTCGTTAAAGTTTCAGAAGAAGATAGTTTGGTGGTTATTTGTGACGAATCCTCCGAGTGAATTCTACGAGGAGGGAAGCACAAGCTTTAATACGTAAAACCTGATCAGCCACCTACAACATAACAATCACTTCAATGGAGTTTTGAAATCACGCTAACGTGAGCTAACGGAAGCTAATGCTAACGTGCGCAAGCCAGCAGCAGTCTCTCCTCTCCCTCATTCCTCTCATCTAAAGCTTCCATGAGATTAAAAAATAAAAACTACTGAACCTCATTTACTTTAATTAAAGGTATTAATTTAAATGGAACCACAAGCCAAAATCCTTCAAATGTTAATCTTTTTCAGTTTGTAATTCTGATGCATGTATTTCCATCAGTTCAAGGAGCCTTTATTTTTATATCAGTCAGTAATGAACCTTATTTAAGTTAATGTGAGATATCAAATAGGTTTGTTTGATAGCTTTACGAAAATGTTTGAGAGGCTTGACAATAGTTTTTTATTTGAAAAAATAAATATCTGTTCATTTAAAGAGTCCAAACTATTTTTGATTTTGTTCATAGTATTGATCTTAGGTATATGTGTGTGTTATCGGTATTAAAAAACAGTTATCGTGCATCCCTATTTTATTTATTTATTTATTTTAAATGATCATATAATTGACCTAATAAGCACACTGGGCACTTCAGAAATCGGCCCTTTAAATGACACTTGGACGGTCAGTAAATCCTGTCCAGAACCAATCATTCACCAAATTGTTCCATTATTCCAGTCATATGAACGTTCTTCATTCATGTGTACTCGGAGGTTACGTTGCTAAGCGAGACTAGAAGCAGGACCTAGTGATATCTACGCCGGGGACGAGGCAGACGAGCGTACGTTCACATTTCCTACCTACATTTACCAGTGGATTAAATTTGGTGACTTATGGTTTAAATCGTTTTCATACTTTGCGGTAAAACAATGTTACCGCCGTTTGCTACAGCTAACGTTGAACACTGTCAGAGCTAGCCAAAGCTCCGGTGAAAAACAGCTCCCGTTTGCTAGAAGTTCGCGTTAAGCTTGTGTGGAATAGAACTTTATTAATCCCACACCGGGGAAATTCACTTGTTACCACAGCACAAGTTGGACAGATGAAAAGTAAAATTGCAACAGGGCTTGAGGCAAATACTTATAAAAATAGGCTAGAATTAATATAAAATGTGTATATATAGCTCTTAAAAATATTACAAAAATTAACAAATTGTTAAGAAAATAAGCTATACACACAGGACTATTTACAATATATGCACATATATGAAGATTTTGCTTATTGACATGAGATGGAGCGGTGGATATTTTACAGTGGGATCTATTATAATAAATAAATGTGGCTTAAATAAAGAAAGTCTAAAAAGAAAAATATTGCACGAGGTAGGAGGTGAAGGATTGTACAGCAGACAAAAAAGGTGTTCCATTAGGTCATGCTGTTAAAGCAGGGGGGTCAAACTCAACTGCACCGGGGGCCAAAATTCAAAACACGCTTCAGGTCGCGGGCCGAACTCACTAAAATGAAATGTTTTTGGAACATAAATATGAACAAAACAGACAGAAATATTATTCTGTAATAAACTTAAACCCTAAATAACTTATATTTAATATTTTGCTCTCCATAAAAATATCTTGTTAAATGATACAAGTTAGAAATATGAACAACTTAACATTAAAATTCCTTTGCTCCTATGTCAATGTATATACAAAATTATAATTATTTCAAAATTAAAATTATACAAGTTAGAAATATGAACTTGCTAGAAAACCTGGAAATATAGATAAAATATGTGCTTTTCAGCAATAACAATTCAAATCATTCAGTTTTCTTTGCTCTTCTGACATCCGTTTGCAGCTGGACACCTGGCATCTTTTTATGGCAACTAGTTGGTTTATGTTTGGTGTGAAGTCCTGTGTTGTGGAGATTCTCAGGATGGACTTCAGGTGCTCATCAGTGACACGACTCCAATGTGCTGTTTTATTAATCTCCGTCACTGAGAAGAGCTTCTCACACAGATATGTGCTACCAAACATGCACGACGTTCAGGCCGCATGAAGACGGAGCTGAGGCATCGCCGCAGGGATGGAGTGAATGAACTGGGCCCTGCAGAGTCCTACTTTACCTTCAGTGTCTCATTACACTGAGGCTCAATCAGTTCCATCTGAATCTGCACAGCTGCAGTTTCAACGTGACGGCAATGGGTTGCCAAGCAACTCAAAACTCTTTTTTTTTTTTTTTTGTGCTTCAAAGTCACTAAAATGCCGTGCGAACTCAGCGCGTAGTGTGCTCAGTTCATCAGCAAAGTGGGTTTTGGGGAACACAGTCGTGCAGACTTGGTTCAACATTAGTTGGCAACAGGGAAAGTATGGAGCCCCGTTTGGGTCATAATTCAATGAATAAATGAGTCTATTATTATGAAATCAGGCGTTTATTATTGTGAAATATTTCCTATTATTATGATAATGGTTTCGTTTTTCATAAGAATGATTTGTGTGTCAATCACAGCAGAGAGGGAGGAGCCATTTATGTGATTGGCTGCTCTTTCATTCAGGCATAAGCAACAGAACAGTGAATATTGATAGTGGGCGAGAGGTGCAATTTCGAAAACCTCGTCAAATCGGGTCAAAATAGTATCGCCTGATAAATGATCATTTTCGATATTGTCTGCTAACCTGTTCAAGGTTTCCCGTAGCTCAGTCCAAGCTGCCATAGCTACAATCGGACTAGGAGCGCACCTTGATGACGCCACGGCCCGCTGCTAACGGGACCTCACGGCCAAAACTAGTCTATGTCAGAGCGTAGAATGGAGAAGGATCAGCCAATGAGTGTGCAGGTCAACCACTGGCCCCGCCCACTGGCAAAATGTCATTATTATGTAAAAGCTCTTTCTTATGAAAAACGAAGCCATTATGTAAAAACTCATTTTAAGATTAAAAAAAAAAAGCCATTCTGAAATAAACTATTATGCATTAAACTAAGATTAAATAATTAAAATTTTTTTCATAATAATTACATTTTTTTCATAATAATTGGAAATATTTCATAATAATAAACATGTATTTCATAATAATGGGAAACATTTCATAATAATGGATACATATTTCATAATAATAAACGCCTGTATTTCATAATAATAGACTCATTTATTCATTGAATTATGACTCAAACGGGGCTCCATAGGAAAGTGAGGCTCTGTTGCCTTAGTTTCTCCCATAAAAGCAGCTTCACCGCGTCATCCATGTCAGTGATCATGTGGTGACGTCCCTGGAGCTGCACATTTAAGATCTTAAGATGAGCTGTTATGTCAGCCAGGAACGCCAACTCACACTTCCACTTTTCATCCCTTCCGAACGGTGGAGTCTTGAAGCGTTGCAGATCTGTAGTTCTGTGCAGTATTGTTACCAGCGCTTCATATCAAGGGGCCGTTAATAACGATGATGTAAAATGATCTTGCGGGCCGGATATGATGTGGCCTTGAGTTTGACATGCGTGTTAAAGAGTCTGACGGCTGACAGGATGCAGGACCTGCTGTAACCGCTTTTTTCCTGCACTGTGGGTGCAGCAGTCTGCTGCTGAATGAGCTGTTCAGTGATTTTTACAGTCTCGTACAGGGGATGAGAAGCGTTGTCCAGTTAACAGTAACATAAAATAAGAAACACAGGCTTCTTTCTAATATCCCTGTAATCAGTGAATCCATGTCAGGGACGTGTGAGGATGATATTCACGCGAGGGCTGACCCTTTTACCCTTTATGCACAGTGTACCTGAAGTACCCCCCCACAACCCGGCGTGCTCACTTCTCACCTTTCTAACCCCTGACCCATTTTCATGTCTGCAAATGGAAACCGTTTCCAAATTGATGAAGCACTGGAATCGTATGCTTCTTAAATTATTGATTCATTTATCACTTAATGTGTGAATTGGACCTCAAAACTCTTGATATTAATCAGATTAAAGAAATACTGTGATTATGAATCTACTGTGGAATCTGCAATCAATCTTGGCCTAAGTAAGGTTAGTGTTTCTCTGAGAATTACACCTCCTGAATCAACAAAGAAGAATGAAGGGTAGGAGGATCTGTTCTGTATACCTGGAGTTGCCATGATGGATCATGTTAACAGAGCTCCAGCAGTGATGTTTTTCTGCAGTTGCGGTAACTCAGAATCGGTATACTCAGAGTTGTCAGAACCGACTTTAAACCCCTGTTTTGAAACCGCAAACTCAGGGTTGCTTGACAGTTAGATTTTTAACTTATAGTTTGTTAAACCATCTTTCTAAAACGGGGCCAAGAGGAGCTCTGGCTCCAACTTGCCATCTTCACCACCCTGGGAGCATTTAAAAAAAAAATGCAGATGCTTGTATCTGCTTTTCAGGTAGTTGACACAAGATATTTTCTGATGTGCGTGCTCTGCCCACTGGTGGGGGCAAATAAATAACCTAAGGTTAAGTATTGTACTGTAAAGTATTGGCATTTGATGAGTGATTATTTATAGAATATTTTCTATAGAAAAATAAGATCATGTATATATTATGAAACTGCAGAAAAACAGTAGTATGTATGTGTGTGTATATATATATATATATATTTATTAGGGCTGGGCAAGTTAACGCGTTATTATCACGTTAACGCATTAATTTATTAACGCCGACATATATTTTATCGCGCGTTAACGCATGTTGCTCACATGCTTTTGTTTTGAAAAGTCTGTTACTGGCTGCTGCAGAACCGGAAGATAATCGGCTATATATACAGTGGGGCAAAAAAGTATTTAGTCAGCCACCAATTGTGTAAGTTCTCCCACTTAAAAAGATCAGAGAGGCCTGTAATTTTCTTCATAGGTATACCTCAACTATGAGAGACAAAATGAGGAAAAAAAAATCCAGAAAATCACATTGTCTGATTTTTAAAGAATTTATTTGCAAATTTTGGTGGAAAATAAGTATTTGGTCACCTACAAACAAGTAAGATTTCTGGCTTTCACAGACCTGTAACTTCTTTAAGAGGCTCCTCGGTCCTCCACTCGTTACCTGTATTAATGGCACCTGTTTGAACTCGTTATCAGTATAAAAGACACCTGTCCACAACCTCAAACGGTCACGCTCCAAACTCCACTATGGCCAAGACCAAAGAGCTGTCAAAGGACACCAGAAACAAAATTGTAGACCTTCACCAGGCTGGGAAGACTGAATCTGCAATAGGTAAGCAGCTTGGTGTGAAGAAATCAACTGTGGGAGCAATTATTAGAAAATGGAAGACATACAAGACCACTGATAATCTCCCTTCATCTGGGGCTCCACGCAAGATCTCACCCCGTGGGGTCAAAATGATCACGAGAACGGTGAGCAAAAATCCCAGAACCACACGGGGGGACCTAGTGAATGACCTGCAGAGAGCTGGGAACAAAGTAACAAAGGCTACCATCAGTAACACACTACGCCGCCAGGGACTCAAATCCTGCAGTGCCAGACGTGTCCCCCTGCTGAAGCCAGTACATGTCCGGGCCCGTCTGAAGTTTGCTAGAGAGCATTTGGATGATCCAGAAGAGGATTGGGAGAATGTCATATGGTCAGATGAAACCAAAATAGAACTTTTTGGTAGACTCAACTTGTCGTGTTTGGAGGGGAAAGAATGCTGAGTTGAATCCAGAGAACACCATACCTACTGTAAAGCATGGGGGTGGAAACATCATGCTTTGGGGCTGTTTTTCTGCAAGGGGACCAGGACGACTGATCCGTGTAAAGGAAAGAATGAATGGGGCCATATATCGTAAGATTTTGAGTGAGAACCTCCTTCCATCAGCAAGGGCATTGAAAATGAGACGTGGCTGGGTCTTTCAGCATGACAATGATCCCAAACACACCGCCCGGGCAACGAAGGTCCTGGAGTGGCCTAGCCAGGCCTAGCCAGTCTCCAGATCTCAGCCCCATCGAAAATCTCTGGAGGGAGTTGAAAGTCCGTGTTGCCCAGCGTCAGCCCCAGAACATCACTGCTCTAGAGGAGATCTGCATGGAGGAATGGGCCAAAATACCAGCAACAGTGTGTGAAAACCTTGTGAAGACTTACAGAAAACGTTTGACCTCTGTCATTGCCAACAAAGGCTATATAACAAAGTATTGAGATTAACTTTTGTTATTGACCAAATACTTATTTTCCACCATAATTTGCAAATAAATTCTTTAAAAATCAGACAATGTGATTTTCTGGATTTTTTTTCCTCATTTTGTCTCATAGTTGAGGTATACCTATGATGAAAATTACAGGCCTCTCTGATCTTTTTAAGTGGGAGAACTTACACAATTGGTGGCTGACTAAATACTTTTTTGCCCCACTGTATATGTGTGTGTATATGTATATATGTATGTAAACAAAATGAAGACAATAAGATGGTTTCGTCATTTATATCTATTAACAACGAAAATACTTACATTTGTAGCTAGCTTTTTTTCTCCGCAATCGTTTTCGATGATTTCTTGGTTAAAATACGCAGTGCCTTCTGATTAGCCCTTACTCCCAAGGGTGGTACCGGAGAATCTCAATATTGAGGGCAATGCAGCCCTCAAACTTGTCCCTCAACTTGATGTTCTAAGAATCGGGACAGCACCTGCACTTTACGGGAGTGTGTATTTTTGAGATTGAAGGCTAAGGGAGGAATTGGAATTCACCCTTATATTTTCTGCCATTCAAAAAGCTGAAAAGTTAACTGGGCTTAATTAGAGGTAGCTAACTACTATTGACTTTCGAGGTTATGTGAATTAAGATGGATCTTAGGGATGCACCATAACTGTTTTTTTTAAACCGATTAATGATAACCGATAACTTTCAGCTTTTAAAGGTTGATAACTGATAACACACACATGTACTTAAGATCATTACATCAATACTATGAACAAAGCCAAAAACAGTTTTGACTCTTTAATTGAACTGGTATTTATTTTTTCCAATGAAAAACTATTGGCAAGCCTCTCAAACATTTTCATAAAGCTATCAAACAAACCTATTTGATATCTCACATTAACTTAAATAAGGTTCATTACTGACTGATATAAAAAATAAAGGCTCCTTGAACTGATGGAAATACATGCATCAGAATTACTAACTGAAAAAGATTAACATTTAAAGGATTTTGGCTTGTGGTTCCATTTAAATTAATACCTCTAATTAAAGTAAATGAGGTTCAGTAGTTTTTATTTTTTAATCTCATGGAAGCTTTAGATGAGAGGAATGAGGGGAGGAGAGACTGCTGCTGGCTTGTGCACATTAGCATTAGCTTCCGTTAGCTCACATTAGCGTGATTTCAAAACTCCATGGAAGTGATTATGTTGTAGGTGGCTGATCAGGTTTTACGTATTAAAGCTTGTGGTTCCCTCCTCGTAGAATTCACTCGGAGGATTCGTCACAAATAACCACCAAACTATCTTCTTCTGAAACTTTAACGAAGTTCCACGCCGCCATGTTTGTTGTGATCAGCACAATGCAGGCTGCATTCAAGGTGTAACGTAAATTCCTACGTTCCCTCGTTTCTAGTTGTTCTTTTGACTCTTTAATTGAACTGGTATTTAGTTTTTCCAATGAAAAACTATTGTCAAGCCTCTCAAACATTTTCGTAAAGCTATCAAACAAACCTATTTGATATCTCACATTAACTTAAATAAGGTTCATTGCTGACTGATATAAAAAAAATAAAGGCTCTTTGAACTGATGGAAATGCATGCATCAAAATTACAAACTGAAAAACTGCATTCCAGAAGTTTACAAAAACTAAATACACATAGAAAATTAATGCACTGACACGAGTTAGATTCAAACATTACTATTTAAACAAGCTGAAAAAGTGCACTCCATAGTAGCAAAAAATAAAGTTTAAAAGATTTTTGCTTGTGGTTCCATTCAAATGAATACCTTTTTAATTAAAGCAAATGAGGTTCAGTGGGTTTTTTTTTGTTAAATCTCATGGGGGGAGGAGAGAGAGAGAGACTGCAGACACTTTAAATGGAACTGTTGCAAAGATGTAATTTGGGAGCATTATACACACAAATACAAAACTTAAATTGAAAACGCTATATACAACCACAGAGCCTACCTCCTCTTCAAGATGAGGTCTTTTCTTCCTCAGAAAATATTTTTCTATATTGTATACACCTATATAGGTGTTATACTATGTAAGGGGGTGAACATAAGCAGAGCCCATGTATGTAGGCAACATTACGGACATATATATATATATATATATATATATATATATATATATATATATATATATATATATATAGATATAGATATATATATATATATAGATATATATAGATATATATATAGATATATATAGATATATATATATATATAGATATATAGATATATATATCTATATATATAGATATATATATATAGATATATATATATATATATATATATATATATATATATATATATATATAGATATATATATATATATATATATATATATATATATATATATATATATATCGATATATATATATATATATATATAGATATATATTATATCTAGTAGATATATAGATATATTTGTAGTCATCAAATATATTATGAATTGGTGGTTTTTACACAGTTATGTATGTTAGTATGTGGTTTATGGTAATACCAAAAACTAATTGAAAATTTAAAAATGGCAAATTTGTGACTATTTTAACTCAAACTGATGAAAAATACCAAAATGTAAAGGAAAAAGTACCTATTGTCTCAGAATATCATTTTGGTTACCATGTGTTCATTTGGAGTCTCCAAAGGCCTTTTTGGAGCTGCGCCTAGATTTTTTAATGAAAAGACCACTGTAAAATGGTCATATGTTGTGCTATCTCCTTCAAATTTGAAACACATGTTCAGTTATAATGTGCCTACAGCCTCATACTGTCATTTACCATTTCAGATGAATATTCAGACTATTATTCATCCTGAAAGTAATTTTTTATTTCAGGCGGAACAAAATTTTAAATTTTTTACTGACTTCAGAGTTCCATTACTCTGTCTCTGTATCACCTAGAATGTTCCTGACAGTTTTAAAAGAAACTACAGAGTGTCTTCTTTATGGAACACTTTAATGCATCCATGTGGACAGAACAGTTTAGAAGTTGCAATCATTTTAATTTGGGTATGTCATTTTTAGGCGTTTTGCTAAAAAAGGGGGTCAGGGATCATCAGGTTAAAGGGGGTGATAAATGACATATTGCCTGTATTAAAATACAAGAGCTTTTAATTTAATACATTTTTTTTCTAATATCTGGGAGCCTTGTTTTATTTCTGTGTGGACTGGAATGGTCCCTGGGCTAAAAAACGTTCAAGACCCTTGTTTTCGTGGGTCTAATTGGAATCTAGTAAATCTGAATGTTGGGCCAACTTAGTTATTTCTGAAGTGCAGCTTTAACAAATACTTGGAAGTATGAAACTTGGGATAACTGAGACATGCAGAAGGAAATCCTGGGAACACTAAACCAGTTAGAAACACTCAGTTTTACATGCACACACTCTTGAAGGTTCTAGGTCATCTCAGTAGTGCTACATACCAACTAGTGGCTTTTTTTTGTTTTGTTTTTAGGGGTAAAATGGCTCTGGAACTCTGTTTAGTCCCAGAAGCTGGAAATGGAAAGGGTCTGTGACATGACTCAGCTAAAGACCCTTGCTTCCAGAAGAGATACCTATAGTTGAAGGATAACGTAACTTCTTTGTGTGGGATACTAAACTTTATTTTCATTTTGGCTGGCTCCTCCTCAGAATAGATGGGTTTAGCTGATTGATATACAGCTGTTTATTTGCCTTGGAAAAATGTTCAAAACAATCCAAAGAGAGGGGAAAAAAGTTTTTTGTTTTTTGTGTTTTTTAATATTTCAGAACAATGACATGGACAACAGAAAGGCTGCCCTGGAATTAAAAGACGTCCCTCTTCCTCCACATCACCCTTCCTTGCAACCTCCCCAACCCTTTTCTCTGCCCCCTCTCCCTTTGCCCCTTTCCTGCTTACTGCCTCCTTCTCAGTTTAAACAAGATTCCCATCAAAATCAGACACCGCCACAGCAGCAACAAGAAGGGGCTAGCCCCAATGTAAGCATTTGCACCCGCTGTGACTACTCTGATTCCTTGCTCGGTTTGGGTTGCAAACCTGGGCTCCCATACTCTATTACTACATCTCAGCCTCTTTCATCACATCCCTCCCTTCCCTGCTGCTCAGGACTAATCCACATCTGTTCAGCTGGACCTCCTCCATGCAGTCAGCCCAACTTGCTTCCTTCCTCAACAGCCCTGGCTTCTGTCATTTCCTCTTTACCTTCTACCTTGCATGGCTCTTGCTTGGCATCTTCTGACCTTTACGCCTGTGGTGTGAACTGCAATCCATCAGCCAGAAGATCCCAGAGAAGTGTAATCAGTGCTCACCCAACCACCACCACTATTACTACTTCTACTTCTTCAGCCCACTTCTGTTCTGATCCTTTGCACCTAAATGTTGAAAGCACAGTTTGTATGAAGGGGACACACTACTGCCAGAACTGCTTGTTGAAGGTTGGTTGAGTTGACTTCTTTTATGGAGACTTTATTGTGTGTCATAAATACATGATTAACTGTCTCCTGTACCCACTGATGGCTAACATCATGTATACACTGATTTATATTTATTACAGATTATTATGTACCTTTTTTTTATTTGTTATTCAGAATATGACTTGATTATTTTGTCAGTTTTGGTTTTTCCATAACGGTTGCTCAAAATGTTCCCTGTTTGCAGCCCATGAATGGTCTGGCTCCAGAATCTGGCAAGGTGTGGCCCAATGTTCCTCTCCCTCAGGCAACTTGTGTCCCTATTTGCAATGGTTGTGGCATATCATCTCATGGCATGGTTCTTATGACACCCACTAACTTTGGCAAGGCTAATAGTAAGTATGCTTCATGAACTTAACATTACTATTTTGAATTACTCAACGACAATGGTAAAGTCGTCTAGCATTTAAGACTGGTAAGATGTTTGAAGCTTTTTTTTTTTTTTCCCTAGGTTCTTCAGAGAGTTGTGGTTCTGAGAACATTCCTCCAGTGGGTGTCTTTTGGGACATTGAGAACTGCAATGTTCCCAGTGGACGCTCAGCTGCAGCTGTTGTTGAGCGTATTCGCAGCTATTTCTTCAAGGGCCATCGTGAGGCAGAATTTATTTGTGTCTGTGACATCAGCAAGGAGAGTAAAGCTGTTATTGAAGAGCTCAACTATTGCCAGGTATCACTGAGATATATATTTGTGTGTGTGTATGTGTCTGTGTGTGTGTGTATATATATATATATATATATATATATATATATATATATATATATATATATATATATATATATATATAGATATATATAGTATATAATAGAGATATATATAGTGTGTGTGGGTAGATATATAGGTGGGGTAGATATAGAGAGGGGGAGATGGGGGGGGGGGGTAGATATAGAGGGAGGAGATGAGGGTAGAGGGAGGATAGATGAGGAGAGGAGAGGAGAGAGATGGAGAGAGGAGGGATAGAGGGAGAGAGAGGAGAGAGAGAGAGAGAGAGAGAGAGGATAGAGAGAGAGGAGGGAGAGATATATATATAGAGAGAGATATATATGGATATTATATATATATATATATATAGTATGTATATGTATGTATATATATGTATATATGATATATATATATATATGTATATATGTATATATATATGTATATATGTATAGTATGTATATATATATATATATATATATAGTGTGTATATATATATTATATATGTGTATATATATCTATATATGTGTATATATATATATGTATATATGTGTATATACATATAGTATATATATATATATATAATATGTATATATAGTATCTATATGTATGTGTATATATATGTATGTATGTATGTGTGTATGGTCTATATATATATATATATATATATATATATATATATATATATATGTTTAGACACGGGCTTTTATGTATGTATATATATATAATATATATATATATATTCACGCTGGGGCGGTGCCGTTTCAAATGAGTTAACAGGTTAGACGTGTTGCTAGAAACATACACGATCTCGGATGAACAATGTTGGCAAACCACTTTGGTTTTATCAACTTCTCTTTGTCCCTGTTTATATTTCACCCGGGGAGCCGAAGTGTGTTTTATAGCTGCAGATTTAAGACCCTAATCACCCTAAAGGCTGGCTTCAAACACATGATAAAAGTATTTGAGCCCCGATATCAATTACCTTCTCGTCCACATTTTAGCCAGAAAATCATACCGGGACTTTATGAAAAAATACAATGATTTGTTTTTAAAGAAACACCCTGAGCCTTATTTATGTTATTTAATCTGAGCAACAACTTGAAACTGTTCAGTGTTGCAACTGTTCAATTTTGCACATCAGATGGATATTTTCTTTAAGAAAAAGTCTGAGCCAATATTATTTTTATTTTGTTTTTCAAAATATCTACATTTCAGAATATTGTATTTATATTTTTGAGCAAAATTCTAGCTTTGTTTACGCTAATGTTCTTATTGTTTTAAAAGCACAAAAGTGTGTAATAAACAACTAGCACATTTATATTTTGCATTTTGTTTTCTTACTGTACCGAAAATGAACCGAACCGTGACCTCAAAACCGAGGTACGAACCGAACCGAGAGTTTTGTGTACCGTTACACCCCTACTGTAAAGAAATACTTGCCGGTCCATGTCTTATTGAAAACACGGCACTCCTTGTCAGCTACATTTTGAGGACAGCATCACTTACCTTCATGCACAGCTCACATGCACGTACGCTACACAGAAGTACTACACCTTTGATGAAAGATGAAAGCAGCACAGTTATATTGCACGCATGACAGATTTTTTTTTTTTTTTTAATTAAGTTGTAATCAAATGTAATTTATGATTGGCCTCATGCAGGCTGGACAGAGATGCACAAAGGGCCGGATGTGGCCCCCGGGCCGTATTTTGCCCCAGGTCTGGTCTATACCCATTTTGTCATATACAGGGTCACAGGGATCTGCTTTATTTTTTTAAGCCTTTAGTTTGAAAAACGGAATGCTACAAATGCTGCCGTACTTTTTGGAGGCTTAATTCATGAAACGAAAATTAAATGAAAAATACTTTATTTATCCCATAAAGGGAAATTCAACACTGTAGCAAAGGCTCTCTCTCTTTTTTTTTTTTTAAACAACAGACAAACAACAGCAATAATAATAATATTACAGCAAAAATAATAATATTAATTGATAATTATAATAATAATAGTAGGTTTTATGTCTTGTGGAGGCTGATGGCTGCTGGCAGGAATGATCTTCTGTATCTTTCCGTCTTGCAACGGACCTGAAGAAGCCTCTCACTGAACACTCTGTTGTTTGGTCACTGTGTCATGGAGAGGGTGTGAAGAGTCCTCCATCATCTTCAGGACTCTTCACACCCGCTCCACGACACATCAGATCCTTAGTGTATTTTGTCAGAGCTGCTGCTTGACCGCAGTAATTTGCTCACGGCTCCTAAACTCCACGGCAGCAGCAGGTATTCAGAAGGACATTCAGCGGTGTTCCTGAGAGTTTTATCCACACTCACTGAGCTTGGAGGGTTGATGACACTTGTGGAATGTCTGGCATATTTATATCTACAAAATGATACCAACCTGGATGAAATCGGTGCCATTTTCATGATGCTATTAAAGCTCAAACAGAAAAAACATAGCAAATGTCGAAAATGAAACTAGCTTTACCGCGCCCTGTGGCGGTAACTCAATTCACACCGACAATAAATACAAATAACATATTTCTTGTCAACAGACCCATCTGGCAGCACCTTAAGGCTAAACTTACCGTTCATAAGACCCTTTTCTGTCGCCATGTCTGTCCCACCCATCCATCCATCAATCCATTATCTATGCCTGTTTAATCCTATGCAGGGTCACGGGGGTCTGCTGGAGCCTATCCCAGCTCTCTTCGGGCGACACAGTCTTTGTCGCCATCTAGTGGCGGCAGAAGGTAGCAGCCTTCTGCCGCCACTAGATTGCGACAAAGATAGTTCTTTGTCTTTGTCTTTTCTCTAGCCAGTTGATATTAAAATCACCAAGAAAAATAGATTCAGTATGGCTTTTAACTAGGGCTGTCAATTTCTCAAAATAATTAATCAGATTAATCACATGACTGTCAATAGTTAATCATGATTAATCGCAAATTAATCGCATATTTTTATCTGTTCTAAATCTATATTATACAGATCTTTTTCAAGTTGTATTACACTTATTAATACGAGTCCTGACTAGAACCAGGAAATACGACCGTATTAGTCCAGTCCTGAGGTCTCTGCACCGGTCCTGACTAGAACCAGGAGATACGACCATATTAGTCCAGTCCTGAGGTCTCTGCACCGGTCCTGACTAGAACCAGGAGATAGGACCATATTAGTCCAGTCCTGAGGTCTCTGCACTGGTCCTGACTAGAACCAGGAGATAGGACCATATTAGTCCAGTCCTGAGGTCTCTGTACCGGTCCTGACTAGAACCAGGAAATATGACCATATTAGTCCAGTCCTGAGGTCTCTGGCTTCCTGTCCCTCAGAGACTTTAAAACAGCTCTACTTGTGTTCAAGTCTCTTCATGGCCCCAAAGTCCATCTCTGACATGTTAGAGCCATATGATCCAACCTGGACTCTGAGAACCTCAGGTAGTGGTCTCCTGCTGGTGTCCAGAGTCAGGACTAAACAAGGTGAAGCTGCATTTCAGTTTTATGCTCCTAAAATCTGGACCAGTCTTCCAGCAGATGTGAGACAGACCTGAACTCTGACAATGTTCTGATCCAGACTGAAAACAGTTCTGTTTAGATGTGAAGATGATGACTGGAAGGATTTTATCTGCACTCTTCATTTTTAATTTAATTAATTAATTTTTGTATTAATTAATTTTATTTATTATTGATTATTTTTATGCTTGTATGGAATGATTCCATTTGCCTTCTTGTGACTATGCATCTGTAAAGCACTTTAAATTGCCTTGTGTATGAATTGTGCTCTTTAAATAAAGTTGCCTTGCCTAATATGAGAGTACACAAATGCTCGCCTTATGCAAAACAAATGCATGTTTATTTATTGCTACAATGCCAAATCCATTATATATTATATATATATACTATATATACTCAATATTTTCTCTTATGTTCTTCATACAAAATATTTTCGTGGTTTGCTTCAAAGGGGGGGGGGGGGGGCTCTCTGCATCAGCGCTCTCATTACCCGACAAGTGATATTTCAGTAGTCGGGACTCCGGTGGTAACTAAATTCACATCGACAGCAAACACAAACAACATTTATCTTGTGGAGTTAGCCGTCAGGCAAGGTTTTGAAGCTAAACTTACCATTCAAAATAGTATCCATTTTTATTCCAGCTACTTCTTACGGAGGATTGTTTACCTCTGTCTGTCTGCGGCATGGCCGTCGACGTCAGTGCATGGCTTCCTGTTTTGACAGGACTACGGAGGACTACAACTACAGCGGGGCCCGAGGCTCATTAAACCTACTCTCCTCTCTACTATTTTACATCAACGGCCAGGCTACGGCTCGCGTTAATTGCGCGTTAAAAAATTAGTTGCATTAAAATTATTTTGCGTTAATCACGCGTTAACGCGTTAACTTTGACAGCCCTACTTTTAACATGTTTAAAAACTGTCCATGTCATCATTAAACGAAACCCCATGAGATGGTGGGTTATACAGGACTACAATATTAAAATTCATCTTCACTGACAGAACAATATTTAAAGCCATGCATTCTAAAGATGTGTCAAGTTTCACTTCATTACATTTCCAATTGTGTCTCACGAAGATTAATACCCCCCCTCCTCCCCTGTCAACTCTGTCCTTTCTGTGACATATGTAGCCGGGTATGTCGATCATACTGGTCGTAATGTTTCTGTGCAACAAAGTCTCGGTTAGAGCTAAAAAAAAATCCAAGTTGGAGTCTGTTAAGAGATGTTGAATTTGATCATGTTTCGGCAGTAGACTTCGAATGTTCAGATGCGCACCTAGAATGCCCTTTGGCATTGGTGGTTTACAGTCTGAAAGACTGAGTTCTCGCTGTTTCCTCGCTGACTGGGTGACATTACCGCCATCGTGTGGAACCCCCGCTGACCCGGGGAGTGCTTCCATCACAGAGCCAGATCACGGCTTCCACCTGAGCGGTCCATCCACGGCGCCCTCCTGGGAAAGGCTCGTAGATGGGTCAGGATTTAATCGCACGTTCCCAGCCATGATCAAGTTGGTTTGTAATGAGGTAGATAGTAATTTGTCCATAACCAAAGAAGTTCAATGTCTGTGTTTCATTGGCGTTTACCTGCTGTATATCGGTTCGGCCCTTTTGTTTAATTTTGTTAGAAGGTATTTCAGGTGGTGGTAGCGTCCACAGCAGGAGCCAACAGCAAAGCAGTAGTGCGTAAACATTTCTTTCCTCTTTCTGTTTGCTTAGTGTCTGTTGTCTGTTCTTTTTTCTTGCACCAAAATATCTTAAACAAAATGCAAAGGCTATGCTGCCAATTAAAAGCAAAGTAACTAAGTAAAAAAGGGGTTGAGTGGAGCCTGAGAAACCACTCAAGCCTTCGGCAGCCATCTTTCCTAAATGAGCAGACTGACATCTTGGAATAATCCTTCAAGGTTTTCTGCCCACAGATGGTGCTCTAAAACCAGTTAGTGACTTCAAAACAATGGCCCCCTCCCCCTCCCAGTTCTCCCTTTCACATTTTAATTTGACACCTATCTGCCACAAAGGCCCAGGTAAAAAAGGATTTGGGTTAATGTCAAAATATTCATGTAAAATCAGAAAATTGTCTTAAAAATCTAAAAAAAAAAAAAAATACAGAACAATTCTTGTATCTTAAGCTACCTTTTCAATGGAAAAAACAAACTTTATACAGTTGCTCTAGCACAAATATACATTAAAATATTTGCAGAAATTCCTGTGGGAGTTAGAGCAGGAGTCCATGAGACTTTTTTGTAGGTCTGAGGATGATACATCAGTCACACAAAGTTCATGTCTGTAGGTGGAAGCATATCGAGGGGCTTGTCATTTAAAAAAACGACATGTGTGCCCATGCGCAGCCCCCATAAAATGCGTAAATTTTGCAGACAGTGAATGCGTGTGCAAAATCTCGGAGATTTATTATTCGGAGAATAATAATAATAAACATTTGAAATACAGTAGGGTCCTTGCGCCCTCAGTGCTCGGGCCCTAAAAAAAACGCATGGCAACCTTATAACAGTTCCACCCAAAACATATTTGGGGTCCTTTTTTAATTACTTCTCGATGTTTATTCCAGGAGAATAAAAGGAAAAGTGGAGTGCTTTACATGGCAATGAGAAGCGAACGAAATCCAACAATTTTTTTCCCACTTTTTCAAGCAGAATTTGAGAATGAGTGCGCTCAAACACCCGCCGCACACGAATATCTTTAACAACCTCAAAGCATTTCTGAGAGACCTTTGTATGTTGGACTGGTGGTAGTAAAAATGCCAGGACAGTCGAATAGAATTTGTCATTAGTGTGTCACCCTTTTAACAAGATTGGAAAATTATTTGCCAGTGTATTGGAGATGAGCAGAGGATGCGAAAGATGGTTTTGACGAGGTTGCTGCTGCTGCTGCAACATCTTTAACTGTTGATGCCAAAACCGATTCCAACGACCGCTGTTTCTCAGCTGCAGCTCTCTTCACCGTTTACCATCCAGGCAACAACGTTGCAGCTCTGTCGCCATCGTGTTAAGCCTGCCCAGAGACTCTCTAAAACAGAGGTTCTCAACCTTTTTTGAACAAACGTCCCCCTGAGCCACCATGATGCTCTTAACAAATAGATAAATAGATTTGCACTATAAAAAAAACCTTGGGAAACCATGGAAGTTTAAAATAGAGTTCTCAAGGCATGCCGCCCCTCATTTGTGCCTGAGCGCCCCTCTCTCAGCCCTGATGTTTCCAGCGCCCCCCTAAAGGTTCAGAACACCCCCTGGGAGGGGCGGTACCGCCCCCGTTGAGAAACCCTACTCTAAAAGAATGTGATTGCTCCCACAAGACTTGTGGACATGAGCTCCAACGGTTGGTAGTTAGATGGACCTGGTGAGCCATTTCAGATTTGCTAGTGGTACATCTACATTTGTAGGCTAGGTGGTACACAGTACACTAGATAAATGCCTAACAATTCTTTGTTGGGGTCAGTAGCGGAACATGTCACTGCCGGGCCGGGGGCGGGGCACATGACCGGGCCCTTTAAACCCAATAAAGCTTGTGATTATATCGTTTTACAACATACGTATGCCCACAACAGCGGGACTTACAAGCATTACTATATTTTTGACACATAGCTTAAAGCATTTGAGGAAGAGATCAACACCACGATGAGCAACCATGTCATTTTTAAATCAATCAAACCGTCATGAAGTCTAACAAACCAAGAGAACAACAAAAACATTAGGCTACCTGGCCCCTAATAATATAACAACACAAAGTCAAAGCAGTTCAGCACCACGGGTAGCTACATCATCATTCTGACACCCACTTTAACGAGCAACTTCAACTAATAAGAGCACAGTTACTGTATCAATAGTGGGAACGTTTTGTAAAATTGGCACAGCGGCCCACACGTTCACATACAAACATAGATTCAATATAAAATAGCAGAAGTACTCACCACTATTGAAAGGTTTATACGACGAGCTCATCATCTTGTGCTTGCTGACGTAACCCGACAAAAAAACCGACATGAAGTCTAACAAACCATGAGAACAAAAAAACGTAGGCTACTGGTCCTGGTCCCTAATAATAACGTTAGGCTACCTGGCCCCTAATAATAACGTTAGGCTACCTGGGCCCCCCCTAATAATAACGTTAGGCTACCTGGCCCCCTAATAATAACGTTAGGCTACCTGGCCCCTAATAATAACGTTAGGCTACCTGGCCCCTAATAATAAAGTTAGGCTACCGGCCATAATAGGCTACCTGGCCCCTAATAATAACGTTAGGCAGCCGGGTTACTCCAATAACAACCACATTAGCAGTTTACAACTAACTCACATATTGTTTTCAGTGTCAGTGATTGTGAGAATTTGTACCTGTGAATCTGGCTCCCTGACCGTGGTGCCAGTTTTGGTGGGCTTGACTCGCTGCCAACAATGTCAGGTTCATCTCCAGGATTGGGACGAACAAAATACGTGTCCAGCTTTTTAAGTTTCGTTTTCTCCTGCGCTCCTTTTTCCTTTCTTTGCATTTTGTCGCTCCACTTTTATGTTTATATGAACTGCCACTCATAATTACATTAGTCTTTGATCCACCAGCCTCCACCGCGTTGACTCTGTTGACAAGTGATTGATGATGACGTTGATGGACGGCTGTTGATGACGATTTTACCCAAAATACATTTGGAGATCTTGTAACTTTGCACATTGTAAAGTTAATTGTGAGAGTGAACATGAAGCCAGCCATGCAGCACAACATTTAATTTACTGTGTTGAATAAAACTACATGACCAAAGTTAGTCTTAAATTTTTTGACCAACCATGATTTATTCTGGCTGGAGCAACCTATATATTACCTCAGACGAAGCACGACTTATTTTGCGCAGAAATGGTTGAATCTACGGATGTGCAAAGTGTAACCGACATTTAGGGAAAGGCCTGTTTCTTCGTCTTTCACCGGGCCCCCCAGGGCCCGGGCCGGGGGAGCACCGCCCCCCCAGTCCCCCCTGACGCTCCGCCGCTGGTTGGGGTCATCCTCCATATCTGTTTCTGAAGCTTGTGAGACAAAGCATGTTGGCTTTATATGCTCTATAGTTAAAAAAAAAAAAAAAAAAAGTCAGTTACGAGATGATGATGATTTATTGGCATATTTCAGGTGGTCCCAATTTTATGATTTTGAGGTTTTACACCACTGACAGAGCTAACTTGCCACTGGTGTTTCCAAACCAAAAAAAAAAACAACTTTCCTTTTCATCAGGTTACTGTTGCACATATTAATGCTACGGCCAAGAATGCTGCAGATGATAAGCTCCGTCAGAGCCTCCGACGCTTTGCTGAGACCCACACTGCACCTGCAACTGTTGTACTAGTATCCTGTAAGTTTCACAAATTCTCTACAATCAATTACAACAGTAAATTTACTAATGCCTTTGTACTTAAAACATAATTTTTCATTGTTGACAGCGGATGTGAATTTTGCAAGTGAGCTGAGTGACCTGCGGCATCGCCATGGTTTCCATGTAATTCTTGTTCATGGCAACCATACATCTTCAGCTCTTCTGCAGCATGCCCACCACCATGTGGCCTTTCGGGCCATTACAGCTGACCTGCCACCACGTATACATGTCAAAGCAGAGGTAGGCCTCCTAAATGCTACATTAAAATCCAATGACATGTATATCAACAATTCCCAGATTTCGGGGAGGGAGTTTTATTTTTTATTTTTTTATATATATGGTTCATGCACACAAGTGGTAACAACAAAGCAGAGATTGGTGATGCAGAAGAGTGAGTTGTCAAGAATATGTAGAGATATCTCAAATAAAAGGTAGAAGCACTTCTAACTTAATCCACAATTGGCGGCAGCACCACAAACTACTCTACAAGGAGAGCGTGAAAGTGCAAACTGATGCAGCGGCCTTCCTGAAATGATGTTCTCCTGGATATTAATGTTAACAGCGTCATGCCTTACAGAAAGAAAATCCATAAATAGCAAAATATTACACAAGCAGTGAGCTACTACATCACCAAATATATGGTTCCTCTTTTGACTGTAGAGCACTAGGGATTTAGAAAACTACTTAAAATGATCAACTCCCAGTTGCACCTACTTTTCCAGGGATCTCTACCAGACATGGACATACACTTCAGCAGAACTTATCCATCCGCCTTGGACACCTGACACATTTCATACTTGTGAACTGTGTATGTGAAAAAGAAGGCACTTTTTAGAGGAATGGGAAATTATAGCTTCTCCAGAGTAGCTGGATAAAACTGTGTATTATATTGTGTGGATGTATAATTTTAAAGAGCATAACCCTGTTGCTTCTGAGTTGTTGACATACATTTGTTAGGCATACATACAGAAATGTATGTATGCCTATGTACTTAATAGGCTGTTATAGAAACTTGTCATATTAAAATCAGCTTTTTCATTTAATTAATACAATTTAGCTGTAAGTGTTCAAATGATCTGTAATATAAGTATGCATATCATATTTATACCTATAGAAATCCAAATCTAAAGGTGGTCTGGAAGCTCCAAACTTCTCTTATTTCCTTGCAAACAAAATCCAATATATTTATAATTAAAAAAACAGTAACCTTGGGATCTGTCTAGACCTAACTTAGCTACTTGATGGAGACCACACCATAACAACCAGTGGTCTCGAATGAGGCAGGATTTGAGGCAGAGTCATGGCCTTAATGCATGACACAGCAGTTTTAGCAAGGTTTAGGCCTCAGAATGAACACAGCATGAATTTTTAACATCACAATGGATAAATCCTAAGCAGTGTGACTCTTCCTGGATGGACTTGGAACAATAATTTTGCAAAGAAATCAACATTATCGATTTACCTTTCATAAGTTGCTCAATCACTCACCATTCCTGTTTTAAAAACCCAATTATAGCTACAACCTTGACAACCTGGTGGGATTTTCACCAGATAGGCTAATACCAGCATCTCACCAAGTAAATACACACCTATCTGGAATAATCCTGACTTCCAAATAAACCGGAAACCCTTAAATTTCATGTCATGGATTAACAAGGGCATTCACCCATCTCAATCATATCTATGAAAATAATTCTATGGTCACACTCGCTCATCTTGTCCAGAAATACAAGATTGGACAAAAGCAATTCTTAGAATATCTTCAGGTTAAATCTACCGTACAGGCCAAAATGAATAAAACACCTGACCTCAGTCTCCCACCATTGATCCTAGAATTCACTAAATCTCTAGTCACCAAAAAATCTTGTCTAAAATTTATAAATTAATTTCAACAATTGACTGTACAATCTCACTCCCTTCAATCGAATGGGAGCAGGACTTAGCACTCACCACCAATGAAGAATTCTGGCCCCAAATTTGCAAAAATATATTTTATTCAGCTGCTAATGTAAATCTACAACTCATACAAATAAAATTATCGACAGAGTGCATTTTACTGGGGAAAAAATGTTTAAAATGGGCTTTAAAGACACAAAAATATGCTCACATTGTACACAGAAAGCAGTTGACTCCTACTTTCATGCCATGTGGGAATGTACACCAGTTAAACCATTCTGGCTCAATATTATCAAAACTCTCTCCCAACTTCTGGACTGTAACATCCCAGTATCACCTTCCCTCTGTTTACTGGGAGACTCCTCCATGACCAGTCTCCCAGTATCACCTTCCCTCTGTTTACTGGGAGACTCCTCCATGACCACCCTGGACAATAACTCTCTTTATCGCCTTAATCATTGCCAAAAAAAACAATTCTTGTAAATTGGAAAACAAAAAAAACTCAATTAATATTACTCTCTGGAAAAATGTGTTATTCGACTTCATTGCAATGGAAAAATTGTCAGCCACAATAAAAAATCAAAATGACAGATTTGATCAAAATGGGTACAAAATGAGTCAATCTTTACATCTATAACATAAATTGTCCCTAAATGATTTGTGACTGTGATCCCTTGACTGTGGAAGGATAAAATAAACACACATCTTTAACACAGATTTCTTAAATCTGCTCCCACCACAACTGCCTACAGTTAGGTTGATCTCCTTCAGCCTGAGAATCCGTCGATATAAACTTATTGATCCTGGGGGAAGGATAAGAATGAGCAGTTTTTTTTTTTACAATGAGTTACTGTCGTCATTTCCCTTAGCAATATAACATGATCTTGCTCTCCCAGTGGGTGTGAGCCACTGGCGCCCCGTCACTCTGGGTCAGGGTCTGTGTTGTTTCCGGGGTTCTCGCCCCAGTTTGCGCTGCGTCTCTGATGGTTGGGGCTGGGGGCGGGGACTGTGGCCCCGGCCTCCTGGCCTGTTTTGGCCTCGCCTGCAGCGGTGGGGCTGCTTGGATCTGCTGCCCTGGTGGTACAGTCTACCTGTGACCACCAGAGCTCGCCATGCCCCTGTTGACCGCTGGTGCAGGGATGAGGGGGCTTGGTGGGGCAGGGTCTGGGTTGGGGTGGGGCTGGAGGGGCGGGTATTTCCTGGGGGAGCGGTCGCTGCCTCCTGTGGGCTGCCTTCTCGCGGGGCAGCGGTGGTGGGCCACACGGCAGATGACCTGGCCTCCACAGTCACCGGACCTGAACCCAGTCGAGATGGTTTTGGGGTGAGCTGGATCGCAGAGTGAAGGCAAAGGGGCCAACAAGTGCTAAACACCTCTGGGAACTCCTTCAAGACTGTTGGAAAACCATTTCAGGTGACCACCTCTTGAAGCTCATCAGGAGAATGCCAAGAGTGTGCAAAGAAGTAATCAGAGCAAAGGGTGGCTATTTTGAAGAAACTAGAATATAAAACATGTTTTCAGTCATTTCACCTTTTTTTTGTTAAGTACATAACTCCACACGTGTTCATTCATAGTTTTGGTGCCTTCAGTGAGAATCTACAAGTCATGAAAATAAAGAAAATGCATTGAATGAGAAGATGTGTGTGTGTGTGTATGTATGTATGTGTGTGTATATATGTATGTTTGTATGTGTACCTTCTCCAATTATATCCATTTGATTTAATGGGGCACAAGCTCAGGACCTAAGTTACAGTGTAGATGCATCTTAAGGACTTCTGATATATGATGTATGATAACCAGATTCTTCAAACTGAATATGAAATTTCAGGCTTTCAATTTCACTTCAGAAAACATTTTTTTTTACTTGATTTGCTTGATTCATTCATGTCTTTGAACATTTTTAAATGAGTCTGAAATATAACAAAGTATGGAGGACTTGCTGTCAGCACTATGTATGACTTTTAGCCATTCCTAATCTTGTTTTTCAAGTAAGATTTAAAAAAAAAAAGTTCTTTTTTAAATGTAAGTAAAAAGTGACACAAACCAGACAGGCGCGGTGTCTCTTCCTCCCCTCCTTCAGCCCAGTTTCAACCTTCTGTATGTGCGCAACCTCCCAGTCATCTGTAACAAGAGCCTACGGAACGCTGTGAAGCTCAGGCTCCACCGCTTATCAGCAAACTGTGGTGGCAAGGTGCTGGGCATAACCCAGGGTACAGCAGTCCTACGTTTTCGGCAGCCCTGAAGCAGCTGTACGCGCCCGCAAGCGAATGGAAAACGAGGACGTGTTTGGTCATCGAATCAGCCTGTCCTTCACTCCAAGGCCTAATGACGATACCAGTCCTGAGGTTGAGCTCCTGTCTCAGCCCCATTACTTGCCTCAGCCCCTGACTTATCAAACCCAGGATTTGGTGTTTGGCCCTTCCACAACCATGTCCTCCTTCTCTTTTCTGCCTCTGGAGAAGCCCAGGTCGCCCAGAAGGTCACGGCGAACAACCCGCCTGTGTCCTTCTCCTGGCCTAGTACCTGAGAGGCCCTACAGCCCTAGGAGAGGGTCCAGTGGGCCTCCCGGTGGTGTTTCATCCAAGCCCCATCAGGTCAGACGACTCATCTATGCCTGCTTCCCCTCAGCCTCCGTTGCCCTCTGCGCTTGTCTGGGCTGCCATATAAAACTTCATTAGCTTGTCCTCTCTCCAGTATCTTTCTAACTGCTGCTTTAACTAACTGCTCGCTCGCCTTCATCCGTGTACCTGTGCATGTTGTTGGCTTCATTTATCCCCAGCTGCCCTGCATGTTCATTGGTCATTTATCATATTAGTGCATGCATTTTCATAGGTTTTGTGCTTTTTTTTTTTTTCTGCATTTCTGTGCTGGGCAGACTTCTGCTTTGTGAAGAGCCTTTGCTTTATGCTTTCCATTGTGGAAAACTAGCTTGTGATGTTTTCCACTATGATTGACAGCTGCTTGTAGATTTGACTCATCTTTTTTGTCTCTCTGTTTCAACCAAAGATGCAAATATTAGACTAGAGAATGCTGGCCCATTAATGGATGAAGGATGGGGCAGCTTTCTCTTAGGCTGACTAGAAAAGAGAACTTGGTGTTCAGTTTTCATAATTTTACCATGACTCGCCCTAAAGATTGTCATAAAAAAAAAAAGTAAATGCTTATTGTTGGCTTCCAAAAATACAAAAAAAAAAAAAAAAAGTCACTGCAGTTGTCATGATTCTTTTATATAACCTTGTATAAAAGTTGAATCACAGCACTGTTTGTATTTGTCCTGTTATAGCATAAAAATAATTCTTCCTTCTTATGGCCTTTAGAGACATGCATGTGCAAAAAAAGACATGAACTAGTGTTATTAATGTATCTTCCCCTCTGCTTGATCCAGGAGCTGGACAGTGTAGAGGGAAGGCCAAGGTTGGGTCGGCACCACATGGACAAAGGACATGCAAGGTCCTTGTCACCTCATGGTGATGGAGAGTCGGGTTCACTGGAGCAGCAGTTCAAGGCTGGCAGCAACGGAGAATCAATGCATCAGAAGAGGTACACACAGGGGACATAGGGACTGAGGAATTTCGTTTTATATAAAGAAAAAAGTCTTTGGTGCTTGCTTATACACCTTTTCGACTTAAAAATTGTGGACATGCGCTCTCTAGTGGCCCAAACATAACTGGAGTGTGTGGTGCTCCACCAAGTAACCCAAACACAGCAGCATGGAGCATTTGTTACTGATAACGCAGACATGTCTTGGATTGATGATGTTAGGCAGTGGCCTCCAGTTACAGATGAAGGTAGTTTATCGCTGTTTTTAATGATTGGTAATGGAAATAGCATGATCTATTCCCATAACCAAACACTAAAAACTGTGGGAATACGTGAAAAATGCAACGCTACTAACGTCAACAAGCCATAAAGATTATGCTACTGTAACGTTAATGCTAGCGTTAAATAAGGCTATGTGTTAATTAGTGTCCGACTGATAGGGATTTTTTGGCCCGATAACGATAACCGATTTTAGAGGAGGGGCAATCACCGATAACCGATATGCAACCGATATAGTGAATTTTTGAGATGGAATGAAAACAGGCCTTGGATTGTGCAAAGATTTTGCACAATCCAACTTGTCCTTGAACTTGTTTAAATGAACATTTGTAGTTTTTCAGTCAAGCAAAAAGAAAAAAGTGGAATGACACAGACAGCAGATTTGCACATAAAAATACAATAATGTAGCAGCTACTGAACCTGAGAATAACGCTTCAAGAGGACATGAAACATTCAAATAAATTGTGATGGTTTACTAAATGGTCATCCCCTCTAAACAACCATTATATATTAAACATGATAAATATAAGCATTTAGGAGAAAAAAAAAAGAAGCTCTTTATACTGCCTGACCCTCGCATGTGACGCTCATACAGTACCAATCATTACCAATCATTTGCTGCTGCTGCGCCAGATAGCAGCGCTGAAAAGACGTCTTCGAGCCGACAGATTTCAACTGCAGCACAATAATGATCTGATGTGAGCTTTCTTAAACAATATAGCAGACATATAATTGTCAGAAATTCAAAACGAAGCACAATCACTATTATCACGCGGACCTATTCACCTAAAGCTCCCATCAGTCCACAGCAGCAGACACCGTCTGACTGCTAGTCAGAGTCACAGCTGAAATATCCACAGAAATATTTCTTACCATACCCCACGTTTTTCACAGCGTTCAGTCAGGCTCAAATCTCGGATTTAAAACATTATAATCCACAGGCGTTATTATTCCCAAATCCGTAATCTTCCTCATCGTCACGTTACTTCATAATAATTTGTGCGATAAAGTTTTTTTTAATATCCATAGAAATACAAGAGTGGTCTCCTCCTTGTCTTCTTCTCTCCTGTGCTTTGTATGTCTCCTCCTATCACTTATCTAGACGTTACCTGTCTCGACTAGTGCTTGCTTGGATTCATCAATCCTTTTAACCACGCATTTGTATTAAACTGTACCCTTCTGTGCTTTTGTGCAAACCACGTTCACAAACACGGGGAAATTAACAGGACAATGAATCCACAATTATACCGATGGCATGTCATGTGTTTCTTTCTCATGTTGGGCTGTTTTAGTTTTTGCTACTTAAACATGAACTGATCCCTTAACTCTGCTAACGTCATTCATGTAGCTAATGCTACGAGACACCAGCTAATGCTACGAGGCGGATGGTAAAGTTACCTCGTAGTTAGGCTACTAATTAATAATTAGCCTACACACGGGGGTCTTGGCTGGAGACACTTTCATGTTGAAAGGGGCAATGAAATGTGGCCTATAATGATCATGTTAACAGTTACTTAGCCTATTTCAGTAACTAACTTAACGCTGCTTGTGGCTAGAGGGAAAAACTCTTGCGATGCTGCTGGTCCGGTCAGAGTTTTGGCGATGAGGTGAGGTGATGTGGTGAAGAGTAAAGTGGGGGAGGGACTGTAATGTGAGCTGAGCTCAGCGCGCTATTTTCTATCAGCGAGACATTTCACCGATACGATAGAACCTCCGATAGAACGGGAGTCGTCCTATCGGCCCCCGATATATCGGTGAACCGATAATCGGTCTGACACTAGTGTTAATGTTATATTTAATTTATTTTATCATTCTCCTAAGTCATTCATTCATTCATTCATTTATAGGCTTGTGCTAGTGCTGAGGGCTACAGTAGCCTCACACTGCTTTTCTTTCGGCCAGAATCGTCCGGGACTCTCAGCGAGACCATGAGTAGTATGAGATTGAATGTTAAGGAAAACTCACCCGGCTGTATTCGTTTGGAACAAAGTCCTTTCTGTTGATATTTTTCACCCACGTCTTCCTAACTTCTTGGTTGTCGGTGCGCCCAGGAAATCGGTGCAAACAAGGCAGTCTTCGTGCAGTAAAGGCTTGTGTGTTTCGCATACTCTCTTCTTCCATTGTTGAATTTTCACGCCATTGTTGGCACAGTTTATGATGGAACATGTATTCCCACTCGACCGACTCGACATTATAAAAATATATATTTGTAGAAAGAGAAAAACACTGGTTAATCTGCGAGCCGGTGAAAGTGTCGCTCTGTGGCACAATACGCCAATGGCGGACGGGGTACTTCCAGGGGGCTGGCCCGAAAAGGTCTATACTAAAATTTTCTGGTAGTGTTTCTCTTATGTTCCATTTTATTTTGGTAGCCTTTTGAATACTAACATTATTTGTTTCTCCATCTTGCTTTGTTGAAGAGAGGGCTCTACTCCTCGAAGTGTGATTGAATCACCTGTACGAAGGGACGGGAATTCAGGAGATTTCCAGAGCACATCCTCAGCCTTTAGCAAGCTGAACAAACACAGGAGCTTCAGTCCTCTTGTCTTTTCTCAAGGCTCCTCGTCCTCCAGGTACCTATGGTATGTGCATTATGCAGCCCTTTATGATAAATTATCCCACATGCTAGCTATGTTTTCTTCTCTTCCTTTCACAAAAGAAGTGCATCCCCCTGCATGTCTAGTCGCTCCTCGCCTCTGCTTGCTACCTCTCGTAGTCTGGGCCCTGAAGGTTCTCTTGAGGGGGCAGAGGTCCATGTGGCCAACTTGGACTACAGAATGTCTCGCAAGAATCTGCAGCAAGCGCTGCATGACACCTTCTCCCAATATGGCCAGGTAAAGCCTACTCTGGAGATGTCATTACACCAGTACTTAAAAACAAAATTGCAGTGACCTTGTTGGAATATTCTCAACAAGGTTAACCCCATGCCTCCAAAAATAATCCTTAGGGTATGACATGTTGTGTCTAGGTGAAAGCTGTGGAGTTGAGCCCTCACACTGATTATCAGCTCAGAGCCACTCTTCAGATGTCATCCCTACAACAGGCCATCGGTGCCGTTAGTGGCCTGCACCGTTATAAGATTGGAGGCAAACGCATTCAGGTGTCTTTGCTCACCGGTGGCAGCAACAAATTTCTTGCCTTGCTCAGGTGCAATTACTGTAAATTGCTTCACATCTCGAGTTGCGTTGAAGATTTGCTAGTTGTTCGTAGTCTTGAAATTTTAGGAAGGGTAAATGCATACTCAGGCTTTTGTTATTCAGTTTTCTTTCTTCTTTCCAGCACTGAGATCACCTGCATTCTTCAAGATGCACCTGCCAATTGCCTTCCTCTTTTCAAATTCATTGAGATCTATGAGAAGAAGTAAGTAACAGTCTCAACACGTGGCTTTAATACTGGAGTCACTTTGTCAACAAAATGAACGCTACACTTGTAATGTAACGATATGTACCAGCTTAAACAGATTTTCTCCTGCCCCATCTAGATATTCTCGTAAAATTTTGGTAAGTGACCTGTACAGGCTACCAGATATCGTTGCAGTGCGGGAACAGGGAGGCTCAAGGCTGGTATGTCTTCTGGCCAACAACCAAGTACGCTGGAGTACCCTGGGATCTTCTCAGTCCCAGGAGAGCTCTTGTTCACTAAATGGGAGCCCTGTTGTGTTTGAGGAGCTTGAGTACCATGAACCTGTCTGTAGACATCATGCACAGCAGGATTTCAGGTAGAGGAAGTCTCCTAAAATGCGCATGTGTTTGTTTGTGAAATTTCATCCCTTTCTCCATTAATGATTTGGAGACTTTATTCGTTTATTCTCTCAGTGAGGCTGACTTTGACCCAGACTCCTATAAAATCCCATTTGTTGCGATGCCTCTGAGCACTTTGGCCTCTGAGGTCCACAGTCTGTTGCAGTCACATGATGGGACTCTTCCACTACTCAGGTCATGGTCTACTCCTAAATCCATCTATAAGCTTTTTATACCAAATAGTATATTTGCACACATTATAAAGCGTATGTGTTTTCTTTTTAATTCAGTTTTCCAGACTGCTATGCAGCAAATTTCAGCCCTTTGCAAATTTGCAATGAGACAGTGGAGAGTGGTGTTCCTCTGGAGCACCTCATTGCCTGTGTTCCCAGTATCACAATAGTCACGGCGCAGAATGGTTTCAAAGTCATCAAGTGGATCCACAACAAACCACCTGCCCCAAATTCTGGTATGATAATCAGAATTTATATTTTCTTTTTTTGGGGGGCGGGGGGGGGGGGGGGGGGGGGGGATTTTCATTAGTGTGTCTCATGAAAAGTTGTTGGTTTGTGTTTTTTTTTTTTTTTTTGGACCCCACCTATATGCAGAGTCATGGGTTCAACGTTGTAAGAGCCCAGTTGGCAATCCACAACTTATCCAGTTTAGCAGAGAGATCATCGACCTCTTGAAGAGTCAGCCATCTTGCATCATGCCAGTTAGCAAGTTCATACCTTCATACCACCATCATTTTGCTAAGCAGTGCCGTGTCTCTGACTATGGCTTCTCTAAGCTGCTGGAACTCCTGGAGGCTGTGCCACATGTTCTGCAGGTATTTTCAGGAGCACCAATGATGAAGACTAAATGCTTCAAATTTTTAGGATTATTCTACATGCTTGAAACATTTTTTTTAAACAAACAGATCTTGGGCATGGGCACGAAACGTTTACTGACCCTGACCCACCGAGCGCAAGTAAAACGGTTCACTCAAGACCTGCTCAAACTGCTCAAGTTCCAAGCCAGCAAACAAGTGACAATCAAGGACTTCAAGCAGGCATATCATTGGTCAGTAAATAAGATGAGATGTACTTGATTAATCTCAGGATTGATAGATTATGTCGTTTAAAGTTGTAGATGATGGCTTATTTATCTCTGAATTCTGCTTATAATTACCATATTGACCCAAATTTAAGATGGCCCTGTTTATGGCATGACCTTCCATTTCAAGACATGTCTTTTTTTCTTTTTTTTTTGCGGGGGGGAGGGGCGCCTTGGCTTCATAAGAACTTTTGTTTTGTTTGGTCCAGGTCTGAGTGTGTTTCCATAAGTTAATGACATGATGATCGAAAAAGCAGCAGCTTCTCTGCAGAGTCTGAGTTACAGCTGGGTGTGTGTGTATGTGTGTGTGTAAAAACGTATTGTCTATGCACTGTAAAATGTCAAATTGCTTAGGAATAGGGATGCACATTATGGATTTTTTATTTATGACCGTTAACCGATGCCCTTTAACGATTAATAACCGTTAACCGATAAGTCCGGGATGGTTGGCTGCCGCGATGTTGCGCGCGTTGTTGTGAACGCATGCGGACACTTCCCCGTGTATACTCTCGCGGCAATGTGTCGCCGTCACTTTTTATACTCGCGCGGTCTCCGCTATGTCATTCCAAGCCACAACACAAGAGCGTCAATCACGAACTAGCTAAACTTATCTCTTGTGTTTTTCCACTTCCTCACCGTCTCGGCCGTATCCAGACCCACATTCATCGCTATCTCCCTCCATGAATTACTAGAATATGTGCTGTCTTTGTAGTGTGGAGAACCAGAATCGTACAGATGTGGGTACTTCCTCATTTTTTTGATGACGCGTTCTTTTCTATGCGGATGTAGAATTGACCAATCAGAGGCCTGTTGCACTTGTCGACACGCCCACATGAGTTGATTGAATTACGTAGCTTAAAAACAAAATTGACCGTTAGTATTAATCGGTTAGAGTTACTGCTATTGGTTAACGGTTAAACGGTTAACCATGTGCATCCCTACTTAGGAAGTACAGTATACCCTTGCCTATTCGCAGTTCACCGTTCGCGGTCCTGCATACTCACGGATTTTGCTCTCAAAGTTTTTTTTTCATAATGTATTTTATTTGTGGTAGTCCAGGCCATTTCGTGAATTTCTGAGGTCACTATTTAATAGAAAAATGCTCAAATTCACCCTAACTAGTATTATTGTGTATGTATATATATCTGTGTTGATGATGATATCATCATCAACATACATAATTGGAAAATTTTTCATTTATCATTACAACATTATTACTGTATTAATGAGTAAGAATGTCTTTAGGATGTGTTTGGGAAGCATATTTTATTAAAGATATTTATATTAAAGAGAAAACACCTTGTATTTGGGTCAATATAGTAATTAGTGTAAAGTACTTAGATGTTTATAATATGTTCTTGTATCAGGTGCTTTTCCAGAGACTTCAGAGTAAATGATTATGGTATATGTGACTTGATGGACTTGCTGACAGAGATCCCTGACACTACAATCACCATCACCCACCACACCATGGACATGGTCATCTCTGTTCCTAAGAGAGGTCAGTTTCAAGTGGCTGTTAAAACACTCATGGATGTTGAATTTGAATTGTACATTGTATGAGAAATTAATTTACCCACAGAGGTTAATTCAAATTTGAACTTTTAATTTCCTGCAAATACTTACTTATTGTATTCAATTTAACTGCTGGCGTTGCATTTCCCAGTATAGGTTATTGTCAAATCATTCACCATGTTGCTCCCAAATATCTGAGTGATAAGTCATAACAAGAACATTTTGGAGAAATTTTGAGGTGTGGCCAAAGAAGCTGCCCATCTCTGAATGTAGCATGCCAAAGGCTGGTATCAGAACGGTACTTCTCAGACTGTATTCTGCCAAGTGTAAAGCGAGGTTATTATCGTTAACGAAAACGAATGAAGTAACGAAAACTAGAATTGAAAAAACATTTTCGTTAACTGAAATAAAATAAAAACGAGTTTAAAAAAAAAAACAACAATAATTTACTGAAACTGTATTATGTGTTTATAAAACAAACTAAAATCAACTATAATAATGTCAAGAACGTCCTTCGTTTTCGTGTTTGTAATTTTTTTTTCCCCTCATAAACGTTTGAAATCTAATAACTTCGCTCCGCTGTACAACTACAACCGCAAAAAAAAAAAAAAAAAGTGATCAGCAGTGATGGCTGCGGCAAAAGTTGGGAGAAAGCAGTACAGTCCTATTTGGGATTTCTTTGACTATGACTGTGTTAACGATAAAAATAAGTGCCTTGTTGTAGAAGCAGGTGATACAATGTGTGGAATACTTCTCAAGGAGAAAAAAACCCTCAAATCTGAAAGTCCATTTGAAAAGCTCACACAAGAAGGCTAACCAAGACTACCTGGATAAGCTAGCCTAAGCTAGCCCCCTGGAAAGAAGGCTAACCAAGACTAGCTGGATAAGCTAGCCTAAACTAGCCCCCTGGAAAGAAGCTACAGCTGCAGGCCAGTCAGCGTTGGGAAGGAACGGGAGAAAACAGCATCTATAATGGACTGTTTCCATGGAGACCAGATAGCTGCTGGTCAGTAAATACGCAGGGAACACCACAAGCAGGAAGATGCATTGATAAATATGTTTATTGAGAACTGAATGTAAACACGACTATGTGATTCGATAGCCCTCAAAAAGTTCAGTGCTTCACTCGAACCAAAATTACAACCCTAATTTACAAAATAAAACTAAAACTAACACTGAAACTAATAAAAACTAAACTAAAACTAAACATTTAAAAACAATAACCAATAAAAACTAGCAAAACTGCTCTAAAAACGAATTAAAACTAACTGAATTTTGAGAAACTAAACTAAAAACTAAATAAAACTAAAACTAATGGAAAATCCAAAACTATTATAACCCTGGTGTAAAGTTTGGTGGAGGTGTGAGCTTGGCGAAGATCTTTCCATTCACTAACTAGCACAGAAAAATGTATGTTACTAGTAAACAGGTAAGTGTAATTTACTTGTTAACAAGTCAGATATTTTGATGACCACTAATTCACTAGTACATTATACTAGTGAACTAGTGACCCAGAGCACTGGGATCTGATATCAAGGATATGGAGTAAATGCTCAACGGGCTTGCCATACTCTCCAGCTGCAACCTCTCCTGTTCATTAAGCCCCTTTTTCAAACTCATTTATTTATTTGACGGAAAACGAATTGCTGAACAGAAACAAGTAACCTCCTCTAAAAGAGGACAAAAATGTCTACGTTTTGATGTATAATTTATGTACGTTGAGGGAAAGGTGTGGACATAAAAGAGGTTTAGTGATTTTTCTTTAAAACAAACATAAGTAGTAGTGTGTGTTTAACCAAAGAACCAACAGAAGAAGATTCAGACTGAATATGATGCTGTTGAATCAGTTGTAAAGATGAAGACTGAAATGCGAATAGTACAGAGAAGACAGATGGTAAGAGGACATTCCCTTGCTGCTGACCACCTCCTCCACCTCATTATGAAATCCCTCTTTGTATATTATATTATCATCATACTATATTGTATAATAATAATCCACATTTGCCTGTGTTGACTAAACTCTGGTGTACATTAATATGAAACATAAAAATGGTAAAGTCCTATCAGTGACAGTCTTATAATATTTTATATACTGTGGCTGATGTACATGCAGACAGGGGCGGAGCTTCATGGGGGGCGGTACTCCCCCGACCTGGCAGTGACATATTCTGCTGCTGCAGGCAGGTGTATGTGTTTAAGACAGACAGACAGAGAAAACTGCAGGTTCTCTGAAGGTCTACTTTCAGTCAAAATCCGGATAGCTATGTCCCGAACAAACTGTTGTAATTCAAAAACCGAATACGTTTTTGAGAAAATTCTTGAACCATGAGCACCACAAGGCTTTCAGGAACGCGCTGATATATTTTTTATTTGGTAACACACTGAAAGTGTGGTTCAGTGCTTTGCATTGGCCACACCTAATTATGCAGTTTGCATATTCTGATCCACACATTTTTATAATTAACAAAAAAAATATTAAAAAAAAAAAAATCTTTTTTTTTTTTTGCCAGAACATACTCCAGAGGAAATGGAGCGTACCAAGCACTTTGGAAAAGAGGTGGTGGACCTACTCCGTCACCAGCCTCATTGTCGAATGCTGTTCAGCAAGTTCATACCCACTTATCACCACCATTTTGGTCGCCAGTGCAAGCTGAGCTACTATGGATTCACAAAGCTCATGGACCTCTTTGAAGCACTCCCTGATGTTCTAATGGTAGGTCACAAATTTAGCGTTTTTGATGCTGCACTTTGCTCCTTGGTGATTCAGTGTTTACTGATAGCCTTACCTTGTTATGTGTAATAGAAATTTTAAATATGAAGAAAATATCAGCAGCATTCCACAATGTCATAAATGATGTTCATGAAAGTCAATTTCCTCATTATTCAAAATTACTTGCTCATAGCCCAAAGTAATATTACATTGCCCCTATAAGTGAAGGACCAGGTTAGGATTTTTGCTTCTTTCTTTCCATGTATTAGGTCAAGGCTGGGTTGTTTTATTCAGTTGTAAAATATGTGACTCCAAGCAAAGAACCAAAAAATGCATACTGAAGTTTCTTTTTCCGAGTACAGTTATACCATTTAATGTCCCCCTCCTTCATCAGGTGTTGGAATGTGGCGAAGAGAAAGTTCTGACTCTGACGGAGGTTGAGCGTATCAAAGCTCTGGCGGCTCAGCTAGTCAAGCTGCTACGGGCTCAGAAAAACTACAGTCTCCCTGTCAGCCAGCTTCTTTCAGAGTACAGCAAAACCTTTGGTTATGGTCTCCGCTTGCAGGACTACGATGCAACCTCTCTACCTGGTCTACTGGCTAAACTTTGTCACGTTGTCAAGGTACACAATGGATTTAAAAAAAATGCTGCTTTTGAATTTTTTGTTTTCTTTTGTAAAACTTGGATATTGTTGCAGGTAAGTGACATGCAACCTCTCCACCTGAGTCCCCATTACCTGCATTTGTGACCCCCCTGTATGTTTTCCTACAAATTTGTTAATAATTTTGTTGCTAAAAGATATACACCAAGAAAGAACGCATCAAGTCGATGCATTTTGATGACTGAAAACCCACTAATTACTTTGAAAGGGGATTTTTTTGAGTGAAACCCCATAGTGATAATTACAGTAACGCATAACTAGAGGTCTTGGTGTCCTTGAAAGAGAGGGATTGTCACATTCAGAGATTACTTTTTAAGATTACTTTTTTCAGGCATGAAAAATTCTTCACCTTTTGGTGAAATTCGCCATTTTGAATAAAAAATGGTGACCTACCTGAATCGTGTAGATCCGAGGAGTTTTCTTTTTTGAAGGGGGGGTCGGAGCGTCGGAGTCGGGAGTTTTTTTTTTTTTTTTTTAATCATACAATTGCCCTAATAAGCAAACTGAGCACTTCAGAAATCGGCCCTGTAAATGACACTTGGACGGTCAGTAAATCCTGTCCAGAACCAGTCAGGTCAGATTGATCCATTATTCCAGTCAGACCAACGTTCTTCATTCATGTGTACTTGGAGAAACACAGAGGTTACATTGCTAAGCGAGACTAGAAGCAGGACCTAGTGATATCTACGCCAGGGACGAGGCAGGTTAGCGTACGTTCACATTTCTTACCTACATTTACCAGTGGATTGAATTTGGTGAGTTATGGTTTCAACCGTTTTCATACTTTGTGGTAAAACAAAGTTACTGCTGTTCGCTACAGCTAACGTTGAATAGGGCCCTATGGAATCTGCGATCACGGAATCCTGGAATTGACCTTTCGGTAAGCACCGCCCCCTCCCTAGTTACTGTTGCTAGGTCGGACATTCTTGCTGCTCCTCCATTAAGGACAATGTCATTTTGCCATTTTTCCGATGCCTATCAACCGTATTTACATCACACTAGAATAACGCCGTGGTAAAAATATTGCTGCTGGAGACCTGCAACAGTGACTCGAGGTGTTCAGAACATTTGGAGGAGGCACTTTTATTCCCTTTAACAAACCAAAACAAACGCTGGAGAATGCAGCTGTAGGTTCAGTTATGTGTCCGTCCACACAATCAACTGAACGTGGGAAAGTTACAAAACACACCCACATTTACGCCAAGGTAAGTTAGCTCTATGTATTAGATGATTGATTAAACCACTGTTTAGTAAAACTAATGTGATTTAGCAGCAGGGAGAGTGATGAGTAAGAACAACTCTCCGTTAGCATTGCTAGGAATGCTAGCTCCTCGTTGTCTATATTTGTAGACGAGGAGCCTGCCTTGTTGTCTACAAATATATATGGCCCTGGATATTTATTTTGTTAGGTATAATGGCTGCGGTTACATGATGTTTTTTAATTCGGAATTAAAATTAGGAATTAAATAATTCTGAATTAAACTATTTTCCTTTTCCTTCGAGTTTACATGGAAATAGTAATTCCGAATTAAGGTTTACATGGAAAACACGTTAGTTCGGCTTTATCCAACTCCGCTTTAGGTCTGGGGGTTGGGAAGGGTTCTGATTGAATAGGGGGGGCGAACGTCTTTACATCTACCGGAAGAAAACAAACTTAGCTAACTGGTTAGCAACAACATTCCACTTATTTTTGACCTGGGTGGCGTCTCTATCTGCGAAACCTCCTTCATTTAACCTGGCCGCTTTGAAAAGCTCACAATTTTTATGTTTCCTGCCATCTGTTCTTTTAATTATTTCCAGTTCCTCCAAGCTATTTATTAAATAAATCGTCTCTGCTCTTGAACACCGTTTATTGCGTGCTGCCGGAATATAAGCGTCATGGCGACAGACGGGCAAGAGAACGAGCATGCGCAGAAAGACGGGAATTAATTTAAAGAGGAATGAGTGTATACATGACCGCGGAATTACTTAATGCGGAATTAAAATGGGAATAAACCAGCCACTTACTTCGGAATTAAGTTAATTCGGAATTGACATTTTCATATGGAATTAAGTGCTTACATGGTAATTTTTATTCGGCTTTAACTTTAATTCTGAATTAAAGAGGAATTAAACTTCCCATGTAAACGCACCCAATGTGAGGCTAGTGATGTTAACGTCACTTTATTAATTATATTAATACAATATTGAATTGAAATATTGAATTTCCCTTTATGGGATAAATAAAGTATTTTTTTTTCATTTTCAATGCTGCAACTGTCTGATTTTAGCATAGCTCTGGTGTGGGATAGACCTATGGACCAGAGCTAATGCTAACAGAGAACTCTACACCCTCCCTGCTGCTAAATCATATCATTACTTTTAGTAAACAGTGGTTTAATCAATCATCTAATAAACAAAGTAAATTTACCTTGGAGTAAATGTAGGTGTGTTTTGTAACTTTCCCCACGTTCAGTTGATTGTGTGGACGGACACAACTGAACCCACAGCTGCATTCTCCAGCGTTTGTTTTATCTTGTTAAAGGGAATAAAAATGTCCCTCCAAACATTCTGGACACCTCGAGTCACTGTTGCAGGTCCCCAGTAGCAATATTTTTACCACGGCGTTATTCTAGTGTAATGTAAATACGGTTGATAGGCATCGGAAAAATGGCAAAATAACATTGTCCTTAATGGAGGAGCAGCGAGAATGTCCGACCTAGCAACAGTAACTAGGGAGGGGCGGTGCTTACCGAAAGGTCAATTGAAGATTAAAAACGGAATTCACTCTAAATGCGCGATATGACAGAACTTAACGGCAATTTACGTAAACCCACAAACTTTTCTTCAAACGCAACCCACATCTCGGTGCGTACAAGAGCGCGTCCAAATGGCATCAATGTGCGTCCACCTGGTCACATGTGGACGTGCACAAACGGCTCCACCTCTGGAATTAACTCTTGTATAAAAAGCGTGATTTGGATAACAGAGATCGTCTTAAACGGCTTGAATAAAACGGCTTGATCGCCAGTTAAACCATAGACCGAACCGGAGCATGTTTACTGGGAGGACACCAACTATCTGGGACTTTAAGGTAGCCGCAGTGTTGGACAAGTTCACTTTCTACCCAAACTAGTTCAGTTCATAGTTCACAGAAATAAAAACGAACTAGTTCACTTCATCATTTCAAAAAATGAACTAAATAGGTAATTTTTAATTATTTTTTTCTTATTCTTTTTTAATGTTGCTGCGAGCAGTTATTTGTCAAAATGATTACCGCTGCCCATATACTACCCCACCACAAACGGCAATTATTTTATCCGTTTTAACTGTTGAAAACTATTGGTCCAATTCAGAATCCTTAACCAACCAGAGTTCACATTAGCATTGAAGGGACAGCCCATGTAAACTGTCATTTCTCCTTTCAGCTTCTCTCTACAGCAGCCGTTCCCCAAACTTCAGAATACCAAGGCCCAGTTTGAAATGTAAAAAATCTATGCAGCCCACCGAAACCTTTAATCACAACTGTGATCACCAGACAGACTAGTAGCTATGTTCTGATATTAATGTAAGGGGTCAACAAATAGGTGACACTTGTTATATTAAGTTAAGATGACAGTAGAATAACACTTAACTGTTTTTTTTTTTTTTTTTTTTTATCATTTCATGAATATTTTACAGTTACTTAAAAACATTTAAAAAAGACGAGGATTTAAAACATATTGGCAGGTATGTCACGCGCCCACACTTGCTGCAGTACTGTAAGAGGTTTAGTGTTTACTATAGATGTTTTAATGGCATGCCTGATGTTTTTTGATTTTTGCATCAAAAACAAGATGCAAACTTGTTGCATTTATTCCAAGACAAGAAATCAGTGGCTAGCTTATGTGTGGGCTTTGGTCAGTTTCTCAACAGTGACAAAAAGCAGTCATATGCTATTGTTATTCTTGCTGATGTTAGAAAATTAGGCTTGTCTAGCCCTTTTTTATAACAATGTAAGTATAAAGGTTTTCTTCAAAGATTTTATGGTGAATTTATAGATTGCTTTTTCTTCATTTACAACTGGCTTTCCTGAAATCTCTCTTCTGATTTGTAACAGCTACACCAGGGGTCGGCAACCTTTACTATCAAAAGAGCTATTTTTTGGCCCTCTCCCCTTAATAAAATTCATCTAGAGCCGTAAAACCTATTTGTCCCTTAAAATGAAGATAACCCAATGTATAAAGTTTTATACTGTATTCAATGGATTTGAATATATCCAAAAGCTTATTCCTAGTATGTTTGGCAGTTTTTAGTTTTTAGTTTTTTTTGTCGTCTACTGTAAAATAACTATAGTTGGTTGTTCTATGATTTCATAAATGCAACAAACAGAAAACTGTTGACATTTTATTGCTGTTTTTACCTGGAAAACCTTAAACTCTTATAAAGACTGTATATTGGCTGCTGTTGCGCTGTATATCTTTGGTAGCGGAACCAAAACAGATTCACATGGCAGTAAATATATTGAATCTTGAATCTTTTGAAAGAGAAAAATACACTGGCATGTTTAGACCTACTTTGAAATAAAACAAAGAACCATGCAGGTCTATTTGAGTCCTTCCCACAGGATTCACTTTTTCGTCCGTGGCGTTATCATTGTGAATATTTAGATCACCAGCTATGACAACATAGTTGAAATCTGTTGTGATTACGGCAAGCAGCTCAGCAAAGTTGCTACAAAACTTGCAAAGATCTTTGGAAGTCTGTAGTCAATAACAAGATTTTTCAGAATGCCTTTCAACACAATGCACAGATATTTTTAGATGAGTCAAAATTGCCAAATGTTAACTGTTTGCACTTAAATGAATCTTTAAATATAGCAGCAACACCACCACCTTTCCTGTTTGGAGTGGGTAACTCAATGGGAATTAATGCGTTGTTAATATTCAACAAGGTTCCAATTAAGGATAAAATCAAGATTATGCTCAATGAGAAATTCAATAAGAATGACTTAAGTTTGCACCATTTGTAGAGCTACCTTTTTAAAGTTAATGGTAGACCTTAACAGAATCTTATCAAATTATTTCTGTTAGATGACTGAATTACGTGCAGTGGCCACTATCCTTCTAAGACCTATGAATAGGGACGGTAGCAGGTACCCTGGGTCCTGGTTTGTCCTGAGAGCATTCATGACTGCCATCAACCTTTTGACCTGGACCCAACACTTATGACGTTGCATTTAAGTTTGACTTCATCTGGCTGGTGAGACAGAAGCCAACTGTAATACTGTTGTGAATGGGGAAGAGGTGCAGGACGCTGAATTTAACTTGATGTCTGGTGCAGAACATATAAACATATAAGATATATAAAAAATATAAAAATGTAGGAAAATATAGAAAAATATAGAACAAGTACTAAAATGGAATAAATGCACAATAGAATGACATTGAAATATTATAAAGTGAAGGTAGAGGCATGGACAATATGGGAAATGTGGTTATTGTTTGTAATGGCCTGTAGTCCACAGGTGTGTGTTAATGTAACGCAGAGGGATGTAGGTGTGGGGTGTGAGAGGGGTGTGAGTTTGGTTCCAGCAGTGACCAGGTTATTCATTTGGTCAGTGAACTTAAGAAGGGGGGAAGATGAGGAGAGGAGAAAGTTCACTTGGAGAGGTGGAAAGGGCAATAAGGGGAGAAGAGGGTTGTGATCTTCCACAGCCACAACTCAGCTGTTAGAGACTCAGACTCTCCAACAGTTGAGTGTTGTATGTATACCTATGGGAAATGCCACTTTCTTAAATGGTCAAGCGACTGATCATATTTTCATTAAAGTTGTAATCTTCAGGTTGTGTTCATGCAATTCCATAATAATTTCAGAGAAGATTTAAGCTAACTTGACAATAGACATTTTAAAGTTTAGGTCTGGGTGGCGTGTTACTTGCACAACCCTTGTCCCTGTGAGGTGTGTCAATCCTGATCAGTGTCCTGAAGCATCAGAAATGGCAAGTTTACCCCTCTTGCACCCACAATACAGATGTTGAGAAGTGCCTTTTTGTTTTGTTTTCCAAGGTGGTGGATGGCTCAGATGGTCGAGAAGTGCAGTTGATCAGCAGGAAGTCTCTGCGGTTGCTCACTTCCCAGCTGTTGGCTCTGCTAATGTCAACTGAAAATGATCAAGTCACCAAGGGCATGAAGGTGAAGGAGCTGAAACAGCATTACCTGATTGCTCATGGAGCCCTGCTAAATCCATGTGAATATGGGTTCCTGTCCCTGAACGAGTTGCTCAAGAGCATCCCTAATCTTGTGGAGGTTGGAATAAAATTTTTATCACTCAATGTTCGTTTCTCTGCTTAAACAAACTAATGTCTGTGACCCATCTCCTTTTCATAGTTGTACCATGAAGAAAGTGATGAAAATGGTTACGCTTTCAGCAGTCATGGGGATGAGTGGGTGAAGCTCACCAGGCTTTACCAGTTTGCTCGCAGCGTACGTGCACTGCTCCATACCTATCACTACAACCAGATCTTCTTGACTGAATTCCAGGGTGCCTATAAAAAATTTACAGGCTGCAACCTTGAGCCACGCTCTTTTGGATACATCAGTATTGATGAGCTGCTCAGCGCCATTCCACAGGTGGAAATGTATTTATATTATTAATTCGGTCATGTCAAACTCTAAAGTACCCCTTGATAATGAAGAAAATTTTATTATCATTGAAAAGTATTAAGATTATGGATAACCTATAAAATATGTCTGTTCTTTATTTTTCTCCATTTTCTTTTTCATATGGGGTTAATTATTAGGTGGTCTGGATCAAAGGACATGGGCACAAGAGAATTATAGTTTTAAAGAACAATATGAAAGGTAAGTGGATGCAGTTGAAACCACTGTATAAAAAGACATTCTTCGTTGTCTGACATCAAATAAGACTAAGCTTTTCTTGTTTTAGGTCAGTGGGATTATCAAAAATATTTCTCTTCACTAAATGCCAGAATAAAGAGAAAATAGAGGCGACTCGAGTACTATTGAACATGAAGTATAGCGGAGCAGTGCTCATAGCTTTGCAGATCTGTGCCTTTTTGGTTTTCCCTGTGCTAGTGGCTTCTTCCTATTATTCCAGGCAAAATACACTGCCCGGCCAAAAAAAAAAAGGTCATACACTTTAATATTTCGTTGGACCGCCTTTAGCTTTGATTACGGCACACATTCACTGTGGCATTGTTTTGAAAAGCTTCTGCAATGTCACAAGATTTATTTCCATCCAGTGTTGCATTACTTTTTCACCTAGATCTTGGATTGATGATGGTAGAGTCTGACCGCTGTGCAAAGCCTTCTCCAGCACATCCCAAAGATTCTCGATGGGATTAAGGTCTGGCCAATCCATGTGTGAAAATGATGTCTCATCCTCCCTGAATCAGTCCTTCACAATTTGAGCCCGATGAATCCTGGCATTGTCATCTTGGAATATGGCCGTGCCATCAGGAAAGAAAAAAATCCATTGATGTAATAACCTGGTCATTCAGTATATTCAGGTAGTCAGCTGACCTCATTCTTTGAGCTCAGACTGTTGCTGAACCTGGACTTGACCAACTGCAGCAACCCCAGATCAGAACACTGCCCCCACAGGCTGGTACAGTAGGCACTAGGCATGATGGGAGCATCACTTCATCTGCCTCTCTTCTCACCCTGATGCTCCCATCACTCTGGAACAGGGTCAATCTGGACTCATCAGACCACATGACCTTCTTCCATTGCTCCAGAGTCCAACCTTTATGCTCCCTAGCAAATTGAAGCCTTTTTATTCCGGTTAGCCTCACTGATTAGTGGTTTTCTTAAGGCTACACAGCTGTTCAGTCTCAATCACTTGAGTTCCTTTCGCATTGTGCGTGTGGAAATGCTCTTACTTAACGATTAAACGTAGCCCTGAGTTCTACTGTTTTCTTCGATTTTGATCTCATCAAACGTTTAAGTGATCGCCGATCACGATCATTGAGGATTCTTTTCCGGCCACATTTCCTGCTCGAAGACGACTGGGTCCCCACTATCCTTCCAGTTTTTAATAATGCGTTGGACAGTTCTTAAGCCAATTTTGGTAGTTTCTGCAATCTCCTTAGATGTTTTCTCTGCTTGTTGCATGTCAATGATTTGACCCTTCTCAAACAGACTAACATCTTTTCTACGACACAATGTGTCTTTCGACATGGTTGTTTGGGAAATGAGAGGCAACCCATTGCACAGTTGGAGTTAGATATCTTGTTGAAAGATGATTGCCCATGCAGTAATTATCCAATAGGAGGCTTGTACATACAGTCATGGCCAAAAGTTTTGAGAATGACACAAATATTACATTTTCACAAAGTCTGCTCCTTCAGAGTTTTTATGTTTTTGTCAGGTGTTTCTATGTTATAATGAAATACAATTAGAAGCATTTCATCAGTTTCAAAAGCTTTTATTGAGAATTACACATAATTCATGCAATAAGTCAATATTTGCAGTGCTGACCCTTCTTTTTCAAGACCTCTGCAGTTCTCCCTGGCATGCTGTTAATCAACTTCTGGACCAAATCCTGACTACTGCCAGTCCATTCCTGCATAATCAATGCTTGGAGTTTGTCAGAATTTGTGGGTTTTTGATTGTCCACCCGCCTCTTGAGGATTGACCACAAGTTCTCAATGGGATTAAGATCCGGGGAGTTTCCTGGCCAAGGGCCCAAAATCTTAATGTTTTGTTCCTCGAGCCATTTCATTATGACTTTTGCTTTATGGCAAGGTGCTCCATCATACTGGATGGTTGGGAGAAGTTGCTCTCGGAGGAGGTTCTGGTACCGTTCTTCATTCATGGCTGTGCTTTTAGGCAAGATTGTGAGAGATCCCACTCCCTTGACCGAAAAGCAACCCCCCACATGAATGGTCTCTGGATGCTTCACTGTTGGCATGAGACAGGACTGATGGTAGCGCTCACCTCGTCTTCTCCCAACAAGCCTTCTTCCAGATGCCCCAAACAATCGGAAAGGGGATTGATCAGAGAAAATCACTTTACCCCAGTCCTCAGGAGTCCAGTCCCTGTACCTTCTGCAGAATACCAGTCTGTCCCTAATGTTTTACTGGAGAGAAGTGGCATCTGGAGTCACCAAACTTAGCAGTAATTGTAGCTGTACATGTAAGCATGACTGTTGATTTATTTGAGAATTTTAGAAGCATGTACTGAATTTTTGCGTATATTTTTATCTTATTTTTTCTTCAGCTTGAAGAGTTTACTTTTAAAGAACAGTCTTTGTTGCCATCTAGTGGCGGCAGAAGGTAATTATAAATTCTCAGAAATGAAACATTTAGTTTGTGATTTGTCTGTTAAAATACAGTGCAAATACTTACAGGGGTTGGACAATAAAACTGAAGCACCTGGTTTTAGAGCACAATAATTTATTAGTATGGTGTAGGCCATCCTTTTGCGGCCAATGCAGCATCAATTTGTCTTGGGAATGACATATACAAGTCCTGCACAGTGGTCAGAGGAATTTTAAGCCATTCATCTTGCAGGACAGTGGCCAGGACTCTAGGTGATGTTAGTATGTTAGTGTAGGAAAATGTTTTCCTACTCGCTTCTCTAGAACACCCCAATGTGGCTCAATAATTTAAATCTGGTGACTGCAGACCAAGGGAGATGTTCAACTTCACTTTCAGGTTCATCAAACCAATCTTTCACCAGTCTTGCTGGGTGTTGGTGCATTGTCATCCTCATACACGGTACCACTTTCAGGATACAATGTTTGAACCATTGGATGCACATAGTCCTCCAGAATGGTTTGGTAGTCCATGGTAATAACGCGCCCATCTAGCACAAGTATTGGGCCAAGAGAATGCCATGATATGGCAGCCCAAACCATCACTGATCCACCCCCATGCTGCACTCTGGGCATGCATCAGTCTGGGTGGTATGCTTATTTGGGGTTTTTCCACACCGTAACTCTCCCAGATGTGGGGAAAACAGTAAAGGTGGACTCATCAGAGAACAATACATGTTTCACATTGACCACATCCCAAGATTTCCACTCCTTGAACCATTGAAACTGACGTTTGGCACTGGCACGAGTGACCAAAGGTTTGGCCGTGTATACTGACCCTGTGGAGCTCCTGACAGACAGTTCTGGTGGAAACAGGAGAGTTGAGGTGCACATTTAATTCTGCCATGATTTGGGCAGCTGTAGTTTTATGTTTTTTGGATACAATCCGGGTAAGCACCTGAACATCTCTTTCAGACAGCTTCCTCTTGGGTCCACAGTTAATGGATGTGGATGTGGTTCGTCCTTCTTGGTGGTATGCTGACATTACCCTGGATACTGTGGCTCTTGATACATCACAAAGACTTGCTGTCTTGATCACAGATGCGCCAGCAAGACGTGCACCAACAATTTGTCCTCTTTTGAACTCTGATATGTCAACCATGATGTTGTGTGCATTGCAATATTTGGAGCAAAACTGTGCTCTTACTCTGATAACTGAACTCTTACTGGTACTATGTGCAATTATAAGGATTTAGCCATGAAACCTCCCACGCTAAATTGACAGGTGTTTCAGTTGATTGTCGAACCCCTGTAAATAGTGTAGTGAAAAATCACTGTCAAGTATAAGTCAAAGGGTCACATGTTTAGTTGAAATACTATATATATATATATATATGTATGTATATATATATATATATATATATATATGTATATGTATATATATATGTATATATATATGTATGTATATATATATGTATGTATATATATATATGTATATATATATATGTATGTATATATATATATAGTATATATATATATATATGTATATATCTATATGTATATATGTATTGTATATATATATATATATGTGTCTATATATATATGTATGTATGTATATATATCTATATATGTATGTGTATATATCTATATATATCTATGTATGTATATATATATATATATATGTATATATGTGTATATATATATATATGTATGTGTATATATATATATATGTGTGTCTATATATATATGTATATGTATATATATATATATATGTGTATATGTATATATATATATATATGTATATGTCTCTATATATAGTATATGTATATATATGTCTATGTATATATATGTATATATATGTATATGTATATATATGTGTATATATATATATGTATATCTCTATATATATATGTATATCTATCTGTATGTAGTATGTATGTATGTATGTATATATATGTCTATATATGTATATATATGTATATATATATATATATATATATATATCTATCTATGTGTGTGTGTGATTAAAATGTATAAATAATAGTTATCCATTAACTGGAGAATGATAATTCCATCTACTTCTTTTCTGACTGGTTCATTGTTAGTACATGAACTACAGAAATGACTATGTAAACAGATGTAGGCAGCTACAATGAGATGGTCAGAGGATCAGACTGCAGGTCAGCATGTTAGTGGATATCTATATAGACAGGTGGAGGTCAACGCTGGGATGAGATATATGTAGACAGGAGGAGGTAAACACGGGGATGACATCTACATAGACAGGTGGAGGTAAACACGGGGATGACATCTATATAGACAGGTGAAGGTAAACACTGGGATGTCATCTATATAGACAGGTGGAGGGAAACACTGGGATTGTCAGAAGGTGGAACTGCACTTTTATATCTAACTTTGGAAACTCAGGCCTGCAAACATATACAGAAAGAAAAAAATGAAAAGACAGGGAAACAGCACAAAAACTGTGGGTACAGTGAATTCAGATATATTTGTTACTAGCGTATTGGCCCGAACATAGGACAATATTTTATTCTAGAAATCGTATTCTCAAAAATTGAGGTAGTCTCAAAATGGATGATACTTTTCTCTTGTAGTTACACATCTGTGCCACTAGATAGAGCCCACACCTAAGTAAACAGTAAGCGAATGACCATCACAGTGAACGCATGCAAACTGGAATGATTTAAATGAAGGATCACGCAACCGACTTGGGCAAAGGAAAGAAAGCAAAGAAAGTTATGTTACACTCCAGATTATTACAGACTGAATTATTAATGTTCTTGAAACAGAATATAACTCAATTTAATGGTTATGCAGTTGTTCACATTAATGCAGTCTCAGATTTTAAGAGAATAACGTTTCTTAAATAATACTATACCTTGATCTTAAATAACATGGAAACCTGAGTTAACCTTAAGTATGGTATCATGCTTCCTAAAATAGATGAAATCAATGAAATGTTTCACAATAGTGCAGAATGTTAGTTCTGTGTGATTTTTTTTTCTATAGTAATTGTACAATAATGAGTTATTTTAGGAATTACCTTATTGTCTTCATTATATTTTTATTTTCCCAAAATTATATTTAAAATTACTTTGTTTAGTTGATGATTGATTTAACCACTGTTTAGTAAAAGTAACAATATGATTTCGCAGCAGGGAGGGTGATGAGTTCTCCGTTAGCATTAGCTCTGGTCCATAGGTCTGTCCCACACCAGAGCTATATCAAGATAAGACAGTCGCAGCATTGTATTAATATAATTAATAATGTGACGTTAACATCACTAGCCTCACCTTATACCTAACAAAATAAATATCCAGGGCCATATATATTTGTAGACAATGAGGCAGGCTTCTAGCTGGCTAGCGAGCTCTGGTCAATAGTGGAGAAGTCATCAACATGATACGCTTGGGAAACGGAATAAAAAAATGCACCCTCCAAACGTTCTGGACACCTTGAGTCACTTTTGCAGGTCCCCAGCAGCAATATTTTAGCATGCCGTTATTATAGTATAATATTAACACTTAATGATACACATCAGAAAAATAGTGAATTAACACAGTCCTTAATGCAGGAGCAGAATGTTTGTCTGACCTAGCAACAGTAACTAGGAAGGGGGCGGGGGTTACCGAAAGGTCAATTGAACGAAGTGGTTGAATATTATTTACTGAGTCATAGTCTCAGATTTAAAGAGAATAAAGTTTCTTAAATAATACTCTACCTTGATCTTAAATAACATGGAAACCCAGCACATGCCTGACCTTAAGTATAGTACCATACTTCCTAAAAAAGATGAAATCAATAAAATTTTTAACAATAGATCAGAATGTTATCTCTGTGATTTTTTTTTCCCTTTAGTAATTGTACAATAATGAGTTATTTTATTTCCAGGCCTCGTACGTTAACGAACTCCTCCCAGAGATTTGGTCCGATTGACTCGAAAACTTTTTTGTTCTAATCTAGACACATGGCCAATGAAGGTTTGAAAAGCTTATAACTTTTTACCTGAGGGCGTGACCGCAGTGATGCGGGGAAGTTTGATGTCATTTCGAATACTTGCCATGAAAGAGAAATGGTCTGTAACTCAGCCATACAGTGTTTGATCTGGTCCAAAACAGATGAGTATGATTATAGTCCCATCCTAAACATAGAACCTGTATTATTGAGAAACAGTTGTAGCGCCTATTATTGGCAACAGGAAATGTCATGTTTTGCATTAGGCATCCCTGCTCCAAGTGGGATTAGTTGACACACCTCAAATTGGTTCAGATCAGTAGTAAAGACATTGAAGATGTCCCTTTTATCAAAGGGTGTGACCTTGAGAGGATGGCCAAGTTTGATATCTAGCCATGAATGAAAAAGTCCAACTTGCACATCCATTGTTCAACCTGCCCATACCTGTCAATTTTTGGATTTGAAAATAAGTGAAATTTTCTGGCGCCGTGCTGCGCATGCGCACACAAAAGTGGCTCAATAGCGCCACCTTCTTTTATTGTGACGAGCCCCTCGATATGCTTCCACCTACAGACATGAACTTTGTGTGACTGATATATCATACTCAGACCTACAAAAAAGTCTCATGGACCCATGCTCTAACTCCCACAGGAAGTTTAATATTTTGAATGGAATATGCCATTTTTCCAATATTTTGTCCATTTCCAGGCCTTGGAGTAAAGGCTTTCTACTTGCCGAGGGGCCTTTTCAGCCCATGTTGGTACAGGACTCATTTCACTGTGGATAATGACACTCTTACCAATATCAGCCAGTATGTTCACAAGATGTTTTACTTTTGCTTTGGGGTTGGTACTCATATTTGGCACCAAAGCACCTTCATTTCTGGGACACAGAATCCGTGTCCTTCCTGAGCAGTATGATGGCTGGAAAATCTCGCTGTATTTATACTTGCTTTTCATTATTGGAACAGATGAATGTGGCACCTTCAGGCATTTGGAAATTGTACCCACAGATGAACCCGACTTCTGGAGGTCCACGATTCTGATGATTATCTTGGCTGATTTTGACTCTTGTTGTGTTTTTGCTCAGCTAATTTTAATAGATGTGCTTGTACAGTGTATTGAAGCTACAATAATACTTATTCTGTGTTATCCAGTAAGAGCAAGCTCATCAGTCCCAAATAGCCCCCAGCCTGGACAGAAGAAAGAAAGCCCAAGAGACAACCCTTTAAACAGTGAAACTGTGAGACTCCAGAGTCCAGGTAATAAAAATAATACAAATCTTTCGATCAACTGACTTTCTCTAACTTGGCTTTAGTTTACCAGCACCAACACTGCTGAGGTCCTTTGTTATTTTTGCTCTTCATCTTCTTTCTTGTTTGTCTTGAATTGGCTTTGGTTTATTATTTAAAATCTACATTTATTTTAACCTATGTATTTTTCATCACGATAATAATGTGTATTAGCCATATTATAAAGGGCATTTTTTAGATAAGTGATGACTAATTATTCTAATGGTTCGTATCTGACTGGACTGGATCTTTATACAGAAGTAGTTAGAACTGTAAAAGTTCATGAAACATTACAAAATATAATTTATTCAGCTGAGTTAATTTTTACCTAACTGGCTTATTCTCACTGCAGTAATTAATGTAATAAAAACTGACACTGTCTAAAACTTAAATAAGAACAAAGCAATAATTTGCAAGTCTTATAATTCAATTCAATTGAATTTTATTTGTATAGCATCTTTTACAATGTCAATTGTCTCTAGGCGCTTTACAGAGACCCAGAGCATGACCCCTGAGCAAATATCATTAACTAAAACTATAATAAATCCAAATCAAGGATAATGGCAAGTAAAAAAAAATCCCACAGCGGGAGAAAAAAACTTGTAAGCCAAACACCGGCAAGGAATAACTCCACTTTAAGAGGAAGAAACCTTGAGCAGGACCTGGATCATATGGGGGGACCTTCTTGCCAAAGGCCACCCGGGTAGAGAAAGAAAAAGAGAGTGGAGACAGGACAGAGAGAGGATGTAGGACACAGAGGAGAGGACGCAAATGACTGAATGAAATGACTCCATAAACAGATGCAGGTAGCAGCACTGAGTTGAGATGGTCAGAGGACTAGATCATCGGTCACCACGCCAGCCAGTACTCCGAACACATCTGCACACACAGGTGGAGGTAAACGCTGGGATGGCCAGAGGATGGAACTGCAAGTCAGCATGAAACTCAGGAAACTCTGGCCTGCAAACACACAGAAAGAAAAGAGAAAAAGGGAGGGGCAAAACAGCACAACAAACTACAGGAAAGAAAATGGAGCACAGTTAAAGTAACAAGGTGCTCCTAATTAACTAGGGAATGAGCTGGAGGAGGAAAGGGAAGGAAAGGGAGAAGAGCGGTGGAGACACCATTCAGCAGATCATGTTAGTGTCCCCCTGCAGTGTAGGCCTATGGCAGCATAACTATAATGAAGCTGTGATTAAGATGAGCCTGTAACTATAGCTCTAACTATTATCCCCTACAGACTATTGTTTAGACTAACTGTAGGCTTTACTGAACAGAAATGTTTTCAATTTAGTTTTAAAGATGGAGGTGGTGTCAGCCTCCTGAACCCAAATTGGTAGCTGATTCCATAATAAAGGTTCCTGGTAGCAGAAGGCCCATCCTCCACATCTAGTTTTAGATATTCTAGGAACGACGAGTAATCCTGCACTCAGAGCGGAGAGCTCTATTAGGAGCATAACGTTCTGTCAGGTCTTGTAAATAATGAGGAGCTAGGCCATTAAGGGCCTTATATGTGAGAAGCAGAATTTAAAACTCAATTCAAAATTTTACGAGAAGCCAATGGAGGGAGGCTAACACGGGAGAGATGTGATCTCGCTTACGGATTCCTGTCAGCACCCTCGCTGCTGCATTCTGGATCTGTTGGAGGCTATTTAGCGAGCTTTTTGGACATCCTACTAACAACGCATTACAATAATCCAGTCTAGAACTGACAGATGCGTGGATTAATTTTTCAGCATCACCCTGGGAAAGGATGCACCTAATCTTGGCGATATTTCGGAGATGAAAAAAGGCTGTGATGCAAACCTGATTAATATGCTGCTTAAATGCCATATCCTGATCAAAAATGACTCCAAGGATTTTCACAGCTGTGCTGGAAGCCAGCGTGAACCCAGTTAATCCATTCCTCCGGTGTTAGGGACCAAAAACAATAACCTCTGTTTTATCCAAATTTAGAAGCAAAAAGTTAGAGGACATCCAGGACTCAATGTCATTAAGACACCCTTGAAGTTTAGCCAAAGGTTTTGTTTCCTCTGGTTTCATAGATAAGTACAGCTGCGTATCATCAGCGTAGCAATGAAAGTTTATGCCATGGCTCTGGATAATTTTTCCCAAGGGCAGTATGTATAAAGTGAAAATGGATTGGTCCCAGCACTGAACCCTGTGGGACGCCATAGCAGACCCTAGTCTGTGTGTAGAAGAAACGTCATTAACATGGACGAACTGGAAGCCTGTCAGATAGGTATGACTTAAACCAGCCTAATGCTGTCCCTTTAATTCCAACAGTGTGCTCTAATCTATGCAGCAAAAGGCCGTGATCAACGGTATCAAAAGCAGCACACTGAGGTCCAGCAGAACAAGGACAGAAACTAATCCATTGTCTGAGGCCATGAGGAGGTCGTTGGAGAGACTCTAATCAGTGCAGTTTCTGTGCTATGATGAGTTCTAAACCCTGACTGAAAGACCTCAAATAGATCATTTCTATGCAGGTGTTCTCCTAACTGGCTAGCAACTATTTTTTCCAGAATTTTAGAGATAAATGGAAGGTTGGATATTGGTCTATAGTTTGCCAAGATGTCCGGGGTCAAGAGATGGTTTCTTAAGCAAAGGTTTTATAACTGCAACTTTAAAAACCTGTAGCACATATCCTAATTGTAGCAAGAGGTTAATCTGATCCAAAATCGGCATACCAATAAAGGACATGACATCTTTGAGCAGCCGAGTTGGGATGGGATCCAACAGGCATGTAGATGGTTTAGCTTTACTGATAGTTGAGGTCAACTCAGAGAGGCCCACTGGAGAAAAAAATAGTCAAATCAAAACCAAAAGAAATCAACGAAGCTGCAGGGACGTTCACAGCCGCCGACAGCTTGGGCCTGGCCAATCTCCTCCCTAATTTTGATTATTTTCCCGCTAAAAAAGCTCATAAAGTCATTCACTACTGAGAGTCGCAGGAATGCATGGACCAACAGAGTTGTGACTCTTTGTCAGCCTGGCTACAGTGCTGAACAGGAAACGTGGATTATGTTTGTTCTCTTCTAATAACGAAAAATAATAAGATGTTCTAGCTCTGTGTAGGGCTCTTTTGTAGACTATTAAACTATCTTTCCAGGCACGATGGGAGTCCACAGATTTACAGGAGTACCACCTCCTTTCTATTTTACATGCATTCTGCTTCAGCATGCGAATATGTAAATTATGCCAGGGAGCTGAGCTCCTAAGATAAGAAACCCTCTTCCTCAGAGGAGCAACCGCATCCAGGGTTGAATGTAAAATATCGGCAGTATTGTTGACAAGGTAATCAGTATCTGCTGGAGTAAATTTCAGGTCATTGACCTCAGCTATTCTATCATGTTCCACCATAGGGAGATGAGAGAGAGAGCCACACAAGGAAAGGACTCAAATGCAGAACAAAAGGCCACTTTAAAAAGGGTTTAATTTCCAAGATTTCAGAAAATCAGACAAGGGGCTCATAGACAGTGGGAAGCGAAGGTCAGAATCCAGAAGGCGTCCGTGAGGGCGAAGGTACCGACAAGGGCTTGGTAAAATCGTGGTCTAGGGAAAAAAACA